>JADHZA010000184.1:0-41786 GCA_018831705.1 Torrubiellomyces zombiae
TCGCCATGTTCCCGTAGCCAGCTCGGCGGGCCATCTTCTTACATCGGAACACCATAGGCAGGGTTTCCATTTTTCCAGCTGGACAGATACCTCAGAACACTTGTCCAAGAGCTCAATCGCTACGTCGCCGTGGCAGAAGAATTTCCCAATGATGCCGCCGACAAGATCAAGCTGGGAGGCCTGATGCATGACCGACGAGTGGCCCGCATCATTACGCCTGGCACTCTCATCGATGAGAACTTCATTGACCCATTTGCCAACAACTACGTACTAGCTATCCATGTCTGTGGAAAGACTGTCGCGTCTTCTAATCTACCATCCGGCTCAACTCCCGACCCTTCGTCTGTGGCGGCGTCAACCTCACTTGGATTCGCTTGGCTTGATCTTTCGACCGGCCACTTCTTCACCCAATCTTCTGACCTGTCATCTCTACCTTCCGCCTTGTCGAGGATATGTCCTCGGGAGATCATTCTCGACCAAGATTTCGAATCCCGCAAGGACCACGACATATTCTCCATTCTAGCCGAGGAGCGATATCTCATCACCTACTCCCCACAAGGACCACTGGCGAACATCCAAGAATGGACACCCTTGCTGGAGACTGAAGTCCCTGCTGATGCAAGAAATGCTTTCACCAATGAAGAAATATTAGCCGGCGGCCTCGTCCTCAACTATGTCAAGGACCGCTTACAGGGCAGGAGCATGAAATTGCTTCCTCCCCTCCGGCACGAGAGTATGCAAATCATGAACATCGACAAGAATAGCCTCAGAGCTCTCGAGGTCAAGCAGACCATAAGAGACGGGGCCTTTCGAGGAAGCCTGCTACACGCCATCCGCCGGACAGTGACCACAAGCGGCGCGAGGCTTCTCAACGACTGGCTCAGCGCCCCGTCAACATGTCTGGATGTCATCAACGACCGACAGGATTTAGTAGCACGCTTCATAGCCGCTCAGGAACTATCAGACTCCCTTACACTGCTTCTCCGACGCAGCCACGACTCTCAGCGTCTCGTTCAGAAATTTGCCCTTGGACGCGGAGACCCCGACGACCTTCTCGCGCTGGCCAACACCATTCGCGCCACAGAGGACATCGTAAACCTTCTCAAAGAAGCTCTCGCCTGCGTAGAGCAATCTTCGCGCGTGGACTGTTTCAATTCGCTGATATCACGTATCGACCTTGCCCAGCCTCTCAAACTCGCCCGTCGTATCAGAGACGCCATCGACGAGGAAGGCGTCGTGTTTCAGCACGAGAGGGAGGAATCAGAAGCCACCCAAATGATGGCCCTCGCGCAGAACATTGCCTCCAGCCAAGGCACGGAAGATGATGTAGCCGCGTTGCCCAAGGGCAAGAAGAAGAGACCATCTTCTATCAAGGAATACTACGCAGAGGACAACGACGCCTGGATCATGAAGCCCGGCGCAAGCCCCAGTCTGAAAAAGCTCCACAGCGAACTGGCCTCTCTCATGGCCGAGAAAGATACCTTGGCCGAAACCCTTCGCCAACGATTGAAAGCCTCAAGCTTAACGCTCCGCTGGACACCAGGTTTAGGCCACATCGCCCACATCAAGGGAAAAGACACCAAGAACCTCACACAGATCCGCGCTCTATCTGCTAGTCGTTCCACACGATCCTTTCATCTTCCCGAATGGACTGCCCTCGGCCAACGCCTTGACCAAACACGATTCCAGATCCGACGGGAGGAGCAGCGTGTCTTCCAATCGCTCAGAGAACACGTCGTTCTCAACCTCGTCAAACTCCGCCGCAACGCCGCCGTGCTAGATGAATTAGATGTGGCCACGGCGTTTTCCAGACTCGCCATTGAGCAAAACCTCGTTCGACCGAGACTCAACAGCTCGACTGGCCACACTATTCTCGGAGGACGACATCCCACCGTCGAAGGCGGGCTCGTCGAGCAAGGACGCAGCTTCACCAGAAACGACTGCCTGGTCGGTGCTCCGAAGGAAGGATTGCTCTGGCTCATCACCGGTCCCAACATGGCTGGCAAAAGTACGTTTCTACGCCAAAATGCACTCATCACGATTCTCGCCCAGATAGGCTGCTACGTGCCTGCGTCGTACGCGGAGATGGGCATCGTAGACGCGATATTCAGTCGCGTAGGATCAGCGGACAACCTCTACCGCGACCAGAGTACCTTTATGGTCGAGATGCTGGAGACGGCGCATATCCTCAAGCACGCGACGCCGCGGTCCTTTGTCATCATGGACGAGATTGGCCGCGGCACCACGCCCGAGGACGGGGCTGCCGTGTCGTACGCTTGTTTGCATCATCTTGTCATGGTGAATCAATGCAGGACGCTGTTTGCGACGCATTTCCACACCGTGGCGGATCTGGCTGCTGCCGAGGGGCTTTACAAGTCTGATGGAAGCGGCGCTGTACAGATGTACTGTACGAACGTGGAGGAAGATTGTCAGGGAGGGTTTGTGTACGTCCACAAGCTACGCAAGGGCATTAATCGCCAGAGTCATGCCCTGAAAGTGGCCGGGTTGGCTGGTTTGCCGTCCAAGGCGATTGAGACGGCTCGTCAAGTGCTCGAGGGACATGGCGTGACGGCTGAACATGTCATTCAGGACGCGGAGGAATCGGGCGGATGAAAATACATGTACAAATACGACGAGCATTGCTAGGACTCTGTGGGAATCTTTTTTCAAAATGTTAGTCGTGATATTCAAGGCCGACGGTTGCAATCATCCAAATCGTTAAAGAAGAAAATAGTCATAGGGTGGTGATGTGTGTGTCATCAGGAGATATCAGGGTTAAAAAGCTCTTGATACAGTTTATATAATCATCCAGGTTGGGAAAACATGTAGGAAAAGATGACACGAACCTTTTGATGTTAAATTGAGTAGGACACTCAAACGTGTCACACATGGCTGTTTCGTGGTCACTTTCCCCATTCCGATACATGTGTTGACGTGACGATCATTGCATTTCGTTTGGCGTGGCATATCCATGACTCCTGATTGACCAGCCGACGACCTATGTACCTTTAATCCTAGATGCATCAATCGTAAACTAAGCCGAGAATCTGACAGCCAGATCGAACACCCGTCAATTTCGCGGAGCCGTTTAGTCGCTGGAACACGTGTTAGCTTCAATCGCCTCAGAGGGGAGCAGGGACAAGAGATGACGTACAAAAGACCACCGAAGCCCCCCTCGTCTTCCTCCTCAGACTCATCCTTCTTCTCCTCCTCAGCGGCCTTGGCAGCGCCACCAGACGAGGCAGCGGCAGCGGCAGGCGCGGCAGAGGCATAGGCATCGGGGTTGGCAATGCGATCCTTGAGCTCCTCGATCTCGGGCCAGCTATACTCGGTCTCGATAGCGACGGCGATGATGTTCTTGTACGAGTTGACGACGGAGTGGATGACGGACGGCAGCGTGGGGAAGTTCAAAGCCAGAGAGATGGTGGCAATGGTGGTGATGGCCTTGGCGAGCGTGCCGAGGAGCTGCTCCTCACCGATGTCGAGGACCTCGGGAGGGAACGTCTGGCCCTCATCGTAGACCTGGGCGATGCCGAGACCGTAGGTGAAGGGCGAGATGTTCAGCATGTTCAGCAGGGTCGCCTCGGAGGGGCCGACCTTGGAGTTGGCCTCGACAAGCTTGAGATCCGTCGTGATTTCAATGGTACCACGGGCAATCTTGGTGGGCACACCGAGAGCCTGGAAGAAGGACGTCTTGCCGGGTTCCATGCCAGTGTTGCCGGCGGGAACCCACACGTCGGCGGGCGCGAGGGCACCAGCACGGGCGGGAGCAGCGACGCGGTTCGACAACAGCTTGTCGCGGATCTCCTTAAGATCGCCGTTGGTGAAGACGAAGCCGACATTGCCCTTGACGAAGGGCAGGAGACGCTCGTACTCGGGGGTATCGGCGATGAAGGTCTTGAGGGCACGACGAACCTAGACATGGCGCGTGAGTAAGATTGCACCAAAGGGTGTGAGTAGATTTCTTTGCTCCATCAATCGTACCATGGTGTTCTTGCCCATCAGAACGACGCCATCGCCGCGGAGGGCGTGACGGATCTCGTGCATCTGCTGAGAGCTGACATTGTCGACGGTGACGATGAAGATGGACTTGTACTCCTCGAGCAAGCCCTTGAGCTTGTCGAAGTAGCCGGCCTTGTTCGCAGTCTTGCCCCCCATATCTTCTTATTGATGAAGGCAGGATATTTAAGGGCAAGAGGTGGTATTGGTGATGTGTTTTGTGGTGGTGAGGGAATGGGCTTGTAGCAGCTTTGACGCAACGGAAAAATCCCAACCAGAGAGGCCGGTCGATTTTGCGTTGCAAAATGTGTGTGGTCGCAAAGGTGCCCCGCTGTCGCTTAGGGTTCCATATGCGCTAGTCCGTAATCGGGCTGCGGTGGGTCTCGGTTTCTGGTACGGTGGTACCTGGATATTTGTACCATTTGTTTTTCTGCGCTAAGTGAGCTCACTCTCATTAAGAAGCTCAGATATTGATATCAGACGTACGGGAGAGAGCAGCCAGCGAGCGCCTCGAAGCTAATTATCAATTCGTCTGACGCTACTTTCCTTCATATTGGAAATAGCCAGAGGGGAAGTTCACGAAAAATGAAGATTCCATACCATCGTCTTCATGTCGTTGGCGATACTCTGTTCGCAGCTCGCGGCGGCAACATTCACTCATTCGACCTCACCGACGGCAAGTACATCTCAACCTGGCAGCATCCCGACGTATGCAGGACAACCGACACTGCGTCCGCCTCCATAAGTAAAGTTGAGACCAAGACCTCGCAGCCTCTTGTGCAGGAAAATGAGTCGAACCTTGATGGGAGTGAGCCACCAGCCAAACGACCAAAGCTGGTCGATGACTCTGAGCAAGTGCCGGCAGAAAGCGCCGCCCCACGGGACGAAGGCATCACTGAAAAAAACGGCGCGACAAACAAACCCAAAAAGGGAAAGAAGCAGCAGAACTCAGATGCTTCTCGCGGTGGCGGCGGATCACGGTTCGGCCGCGCACCAGATCGCCCTGTCGTCACTCACTTGACCTCCACCGCTGACGGGGAGTATCTTGTTGCTGTGTCCGGGCACGACAAGACGATTTGGGTGTTCAGCCATGACGGGAATGGTCGTCTCACGCAGCTCAGTCAAAGGTCAGTAAAGACAAGATGAAATCCCTGACCACCATCACGTACGATATTGAACCTGTTTCCAGAGCCATGCCCAAGCGGCCGAGCGCCATCGTCATCGGGCCCGACTCGCAAATCATCGCCGCCGACAGATTCGGCGACGTCTATGCTCTCCCCTTGGTCGTGGATCCCAGCAAGTCTTTGCCCACGACATCTCCCGCCGCACCCATCGTCAAGCGTGCGGAACCAGCAGCGAGCGTTCTCACCGTCCACTCCAAGCGCAACCGCGAGGCTCTGGAAAACCAACAAAAGCAGCTTGAGCAGTCGAAGCCCAGCCCGACTCAGGAGGCAGAACCTAAATTCGAGCTGACCCTACTTCTTGGCCACGTGTCCATGCTCACGTCGCTCGTGCTTGCGGAAAGTGAGGGCCGGCGATACATCATCACCAGCGATCGCGATGAACATGTTCGCGTGTCTCGATACGCGCCACAAGCACATGTCATCGAAGCTTTCTGTCTTGGTCATCGGGAATTTGTTAGTGAACTTGTCGTCCCGCAAGGACGGGGAGATGTACTGGTTTCAGGGGGCGGTGACGACGAGTTATTTGTATGGGATTGGAAAGCTGGCGCTTTGCTATCCAAGACCAGCGTCCTCTCGCTCGCTCAAGAAATTGCCCCCGACACCGCAAAGGTTGCCGTATCTGGCTTGACATCCGTTCTCTTCCCGGCTGAGGACGGGTTCGTCCCTTATATCCTGGCCATGTGCGAAGAGTGCGTGCATACTCTTCACTCAGACATGATGCATTGATACTGACGGATATTTGCAGTGTAAAAGCCATTTTCGCCTGGCAACTGACCACCTCCAACACGCTCGCGCATCCCAGTATCATCCAACTTCCCAGTAAACCTCTCCATATCGCCGTATCCAACGGTCCTCTACTCATCACGGCCATGGAAACCCTTCCTACGAAGTCTCTCTGCGCATTTTCACTTACTAGGACCAAGGATACACTCGCCGTGGCTGATACTTCGAGAATATTCCACGATGAGCGTCTGGAGACTGACAGCGAAGACATACCTGAAGATCAGATGCGGGATTTGCTATACACAGTGGGTAATCTACGAAAACAGACTGGTGGCATTGAGGAAGCCGCGCAGGAAAACATGGACGTCGGTGTGGATGCATCGACCCCGGTGGGAGGGGAGGATGAACATGTACAAGTATAATGTTGATCTTGGGGAACACAGAGCAATGGCGTCATGGTCCTTCTTTACCTGCCCTTCTGGCGCAATCACAGGAAACTTTGACATGTCGGCAAGCATGCATCAGCCTCTGATCATGGAGCATTTCATTGAATCGTCTATACCCTCGAGGCAAAAAAATAACGCCGACCAGCCAGATCAAATGCTCGAAGCCTCTACTCCATGCTGGCAAGCAGGACGGGTCTGTCTCTGCCTCCCTTCCATAATTCATCTCATCCCCTGTCGTGCAACACAGCCTGCTATGCGTTTTAGTTCTCGAATTGGTATCAATGACTTCATAAGACAACGATTCGTGGAGCTGCCGACCATCGCATTGCCTGTGAAGCACTAATTATACTCTATCGCCGGCACATTTGATCTTGAACCAGATGACTGGAGTCAAAGAAGACGTCATCTTCCATGCCTCCTGGTTTTTTGTTGGGTGTGTGTGTGTTTGAATCTCGCCTGGTGGAGCGGTAGGGGTTTACTGCGAGGCGCACTGAACGCGCTCAGCACCTGGAGGAACACCATCTTCCTCGTCCTCCTCCATGCTGGCGCCACCGAAGCCTCTGGCCTGTGAGTGCGAGTCTATGTCTTCAAGATCCGCGGGCTCCGTCATGGCTTCCTTGGGAGGAATGTTTTGTAACGCCGGAGACGGTAGAAAGTTCCTCAAGGCTTCAAATGCCGCAGGATCCTGGGTCCAGTTCTTTTCGGGGAACTTCACGTCGAAGCGAATGTACATATTGCCGAAATCGTGATGGCGGGGGGAAGGCATGCCTTGGCCGCGAACCATCTTCATAGCGTCTGGAAAATGTTAGCCTACGGTCGGCGAGATTGTCCTTCAATCAATCTGACATACCTTGAGAGATGGCTTCGCCGGGAAGGATGTCGATGCTAAGCCATCGATCATCAAGATGTTCGATGTAGATTGTACCTCCAGCAAGTGCCGTGACAAGCTCAATTTCACACTTGTACAGGAGGTCGTCTTCTCTGCGAGTGAACCGGGCATGCGGCTTCTGTTCGATCTCGAAGACGACATCGCCAGCTTGAATGCCTGGGGCCTGGTCGCCCTCACCTCGAAATTCGACCTTGGTGCCGCTGCGGACACCCTTGTCGACATGGACGTGCAGAACCTTTCTATCAACAATGGTCTTCTTACCGGCGCACTGCTTGCAGCGGTCCTTGTCCTTGATAATCTCGCATTCGCCGTTGCAATCCGGGCAGACAGTCTGGAATCGCTGGATCATGGGACCCATCTGGCGCATCATCGTCTTCATACCGTGACCATCGCAGCCGGGACACGTCTTGACAGAGCCAGCCTTGCCACCGATACCGTCGCATTTGGGGCAAATGATGGATCGCTGGAGGGCAAGTTTGGAGATTTTGCCACGATAGGTATCCTCGAGCGTCACCTTGTGGGTGTGGTGGATGGTCTTCGCTTTGGGTGGGCCACGGTTGCCCATGCCTCCGCCACCGAACATGCCGCCCATGCCGCCGAAACCACCGCCGCCGAAGAACTGAGCAAACAGATCCTCAGCAGCCATGCCACCGCCACCGCCTGCGCCGCCTTCCAGGCCGGCCTCGCCATACTGATCATATATTTGTCGCTTCTGAGGATCCGACAAGATTTCGTAGGCGTGGGAGATTTCCTTGAACTTGTCTTCGGCACCAGGGTTTGCGGTATTCTTGTCTATCGATGGGTCAGACAACATAGCGAAGAGAGACAATCGGTAGGCGCATCATACCTGGGTGGTACTTCAGAGCGTTCATCTTGTAAGCCTTCTTCAGCTCCTGCTCCGTCGCCGTGGGGGAGACCTGGGCGCAAACGTTAGATCGAAGCAATTTATTATCAAGCTGTCTTCAACATGGACACATACCCCCAGGGTATCGTAGAACTTTGTTTCTTTAGGCATGGTGACCGGACTTTTGAGCGATCAAATCTTTTGAACCCGCCTCGCAATCAGAATCGACGGTGAACGATGGGTAGCAGGAAATGATCCAGAAGACTCGGTAGAGAACTAGGTCTATGAAGAAAGTATTAGTAAGAGTCGTCTACCATGCAGGCACAGTTTTGATGCTGGCAGCCAGTCCCAGAGGAGCTGAGACGAGTCTAGAAGGCGGAAGAAGATTCTGACGGAAGAGGTACTAGCCCCGCGGCATGCTTGTGTAGCGGTCCATGGAAGCAGGAAATCAGGAATCCAACAGAACCATACCTCTGAATCGCCGGTGCTCTGTCTATTGATAGGAGTAGAACTCGTTGTGGGTGGTTTGCAGGCGAGAATATTGCCGAGCGACGAACCACACAGAGGGAGGTTGGTGTCGGGATGAACGAGGCGTTTTTTTTTCTGGGGGGTTTTGAGCCAGGTACAACGCCAAGAACACGGAGAGTAGACAAAGGCGGGAATAAAGAGGGACCACGGGATCGTGCGTCGTATGCCAGGCGGGACACACCGAAACAAGGGAGAAAGAGGTGACGGCGGACAATGAGGCTCCCAGGTTTGTATTTGAGCGACGCAGACGGTTTCGCCGGGAAGAAAAACAGACGAGGGCGAGGCTTACCTCTGCTCGGGCCTGCAGGGGTTCGGGTTGAGGCTGGTGCGCCTCATGGAATTGCATCGAAGAATGTCGACTTCTGCTGTGGCGGTGTTGATAGTGCGTGACTCTAATCATGGCGCCCGGCTGGGCATCGAATCAGGTTGTCAGCATCGCGAAGCCTCTCGTTAGCCCGCTATCTGTACGGAAAAAACGATTTCAAAGTGGTTGATTTGCTCCATGTCATCAGATCACCGACGATGTTTTAGATTATCGCTCAAGATTCCTTGCTCCTCCACATGACGAAAGCTTGATATCCTGTTCTTCTCTAACAGAAAGTGAGTGCACTGCTACCATGGCTACCTACGCGGCGGGGGTGATTTGAGTCAGCCTGTGGGGCCGTGAGTCGCGAGCGAGTTATCAATTGTGACTGTGAGTCTAACGACGGATACTACTCCGTAATCAATCAGTAATCACCTGCTCCGTACTCCATGGACATTGTTCCTCACATCCTGATAATTTGCTATCATCGTACAAGACGAATATTACGTATCAATATCATGACTGCTGTATCTGTTTAGGTACTGCGCCCTCTGCCAAGCTATTCCAGCTGGCCGGTCAGTCCGTCTCACACCCTGGTCTAAGCTTACCGGGTTTATCGCACCCAACTTACACAAGCACGTGCGGATGAAAATACAGGCGAATGGCGCCGAGTCGCCGAGCCCCGTTCTTCGTACTCTTGTAATTAACGGCATTCACCTATATGTACATGAAAACCAATGCTCATGAAAAACCATTGTTCAAGAAGACAAGTCCACATGCAGAACTGGATGCCTGGATAACTCAGAATGCGCCTTCAAAGGGACAATCGACGCTGTCGTGGCCATCGCGCTCACACAATGCGCACCACTTGGTCAAGTCGACGACGCCGCTCTCCTTGCCCGCGAGGGGCCCCGAGTCCAACGGATTAGGGAGGATGGTGACAGAGGGCGCCGATGGTTCGGCTGGATGTAGCTTCACGGGGGAGAGTGGTGCCGGATGAGCGTCGTCGTTGCCCGTGGGTGCAGGTGGATGGAGGCCGTCTCGCATCATGTCCTTGCCTGTGTCCATGTCGCCCATGTTCTTAGCGCCATCGGATTCGATCATGGTGCAGGTTAAGATGTCGTGGCCGCCGGTTTCGCACAGCTCGCACCAGAGAGTGCTAGTCTCGGTGGCGTTGGAGTGGTCGTCGCTCTCGTGCGTTGCGTCGAGCTTGCCCAACTTGCGCGTAGCCTCGGGGGAATGTGGCGCGTGAATTCGAGTGGAAATCATCGTGTCTCGGGAATCTCGAACGGAGGAACGGTGCGCAGACGAAGGCATGCGTTTATGCCCGTTTAGGCCTGAGTCCTCTTCCTTCAGGGTCTTGCTGTCAAGAGCTGCCTGCAACTCGGCAACTTGCTTTTCCAAGCTCTCGCGGGACTTTTTGCCCCCGTTGACATCTTCACCTCCTCCGTTGATGAAGGAGCCGGGCCGCTGCGTGGGAGTACGGTCGATTGCGTTTTGCATCGAATCGCGGCTGAGCGAATGGATGATGGCCTTTAAACCTCTAATTTCGTCTTCCTTCTGCTCGAGCTCCTTCAGCAACGTTGCACTGTCGGCATTTTGGCCCGTGCTCTGCTCCGGCTGATCCCGCTGCTGAAGCGCGGCTCTTTGCCTCTCCACCTCGCCCTGTAAGTGTTCTGCTTCGCCGCGTGCTTCAGCCTCTCCCCGACGCGCATCTTCCAGTCCCTCCTCCAGCTCCTGAACGAGCTCCTCGAGCTGACGAAGCTGACTGGCTACCGAGTCGACGTCAACGCTCTGCCCCTCCAAAGTCTTAACGTCCGCCATGAGTTCTTCTATCCGCTTCTCGTAGACTCGTTCGGTCTCGGTGCTGGCCATTTCGAGTGTGTCAATAGTACTTCGAAAATCCGCTCGGTGAGCATCGAATTCCGCCGTGAGCATGGCAATCTTGTCATTCTTCTCTCGTAGTAGATGACGTAGTTGAGCCGCATCCGGGTCATCTGCGCTACCTCTCACAGCCTGCAGCACTTCCGGGTTCTCAATCAATGATTGTAGCTCGGTCAAGCTGCTCTCCATATCGGCCAGAGTCGTGGCCTGCTCTTTGAGTTGCCTGTCTCGATCCTCGAGTTGTCCTCTGAGGCGCTCAACCTCATCGTCATTGACAGCATATGCGCGCGATGACGGCCGCCTTAAATTCATAACAGAGACGGATCCATTGAGCCCATTAGGTCGCATACGCTGAGGACTAACGGGGGCTGCGTCGTCATATTCAGGCGCAGACCCAAGGGCCGATGCACTCCTGGGTCCGATGTTCAGCTTACCGTCAAGCCTAGGCAGTCTTTTGCTGGGATCGCCCGCTGTGCCTCGAACGCTCTGAGCAAATCGATTTGTAGGACTTCCGTACCGAGGGGGAGCTTTAGCTGGCGTCCCTATGGACGGCCGCGGTCCAGGTGTCATCTGCATTCTGCGTACAGGGGAGTCGGGGCGAGGCAATGAGGTCCTTGGGGCGCGTTTGCCTTGCGGGCTGGCCGCTCTAGCTCCAGGACCGATCGACGCGCTGAACTTGTGCAGGCCAGGCGTAGGAGGTGTAAAGGTTTTGGGCCCAGATGCATCGGCCCGGCCGCCTAGAGCATTGGGAGTTGGCGTCGTAGGACTGAAGACACTTCCGGGGCTGAGATGGGACCCTCTGCGAGAAGCCTTGGCTACGGGCACGAAGATGCCAGCGCCAGGTATGTTGGTGGTGAAATAGGATACACTACAAGTAGGGCATTGGGTCAGCTCACGCCCGATTCATAGACACCGGTCATCAAAGGGCAAAACATACCCGTCAACATCGCCACTGTTCTTGCCGCGGGAGGCAAAGTCCGGATGGAGCTCAACACCAGCAAAGACGCCCTTCTTCCCCTGAACAGTACCGAGAAAGCGAACTGTACCGTGGATAGCACCAGGGACGTCGACTGCATCGCCCACAGTCAAGTCGTCGCCCAAGGGCTTCCCAGGTGTGACGGGAACCATGATATTCGGCGAGGTCTCGGTCAGCACCGTGTCGAAGGCGTAACTCTCGCTGACATCGGGAATGCTGGCGAGAGTTGAGGGTGTGAGGGCGACAAGAGAAGCCTTGCGCGACAGACAAGGGCGGGCAGGTTTGGATTGCGCCGCGTAGAGGGAGTTGAGGTTCGGGGACGAGGCGGAGGCTGCAGCAGGTCTGCGCACAAGTCTTGAGAGAGAAGGCTTGGTTCGAACGACGTTATTTCTGTTTCGAGAAAAAGTCGCGGTAGCAGAAGCTGGGTTTGTGGCGGTTGATGTCGTGGTGGTGGAGGAGCCGGCGGTAATGGCGATAGTAGTAGCCATGATGATAGCCGCCGTGGTCCAATAGGAGCCAAGGGTCCTGCCCCCCTTTCTGGCTGGAGGGCGGCCGACAGCCAGACGTTGCCTTTGAGGCGCACCTAATCCCTTTCCAGTGTGAGACCAGTAATAATACCTGTAGTCCGTACTCGGAGATCAGCTCCTACCTTACTCCACGCTCTTTCGACAAGCAACAGTGAGCGACACCATATCACGTATGTACGTGATATTGGGTCAATCTCAACCAGGTGGAAGCGAACACGTACACAAGTCAGCAGAGTATCGTGCCGACGAGGCTGGCCCTTCCTTCCGACGTGCGATTGAGCCTGAAGGAGCCTCGTTTGCCAAGGGTACTCTGTTTACGTGCGTTGTGTCTCGCAACGACGCCCGTAACACACGAGTTCGACAAAGGCGGTCAACGACTCAATCAGAGAACCTACCCAAAGGGTATGTCTTGTTCGTCTTCTCCAAAGATCCAAGATCAAAATGCAAATGCCAAAAGTGAGAAGAGCAAAAGAGTTCCGAATGGGCCGCTCGTCAAAGTGTTGAGTACAGTACGGTGAAGGAAAGGAGGCGGTGTTGGGCGGTCAGATCAAACAGGGTTGCTGTGATGAGACGGAGAAGAGAGACTTTGTGTGCTCAGAGCCGGAGGCGAAGGGGATACTTTGAGATATAGACTGATGATTGACTGCGCTCGCATGATCTAAGAGGACGGCAGAAGAAAACAAAGCTGCAGCTGCCGCGTCTCAATGCATTGCAACATAAGCTTGAGACGTCCGCTGCCAGCTGTCCATGCCGTTCGTTGCTGTCACCGGGTCATCCGCAGATTCATAGTCGCAGGAGCCCGCGCAAACCCTGCATAGTGCAGCTGTGTCCTGTCTCCTGCATCTGACTATCTATGTAATCCCGCCAAGAATCGCTTGCTGTCTTTTGTCGGCACAATGGGTTCAACCCCCCAACTATGAATAACAACACTCGGATCAGCACAATCTCCTCTCGAGATGCCTCCCAGTCATTACCTCTGCATACACAAGCTCCCACGACTTTTGAACGTTAAACCTAGTAAGTCACTTTTCAAACTGCATACACACTTGCACACATCAAATCCCGTATTAATACGTCGAAGGATTTCATAAATACGCAAAAGCCCCGCTTCAGATCCTCATGCCCACCTACCCATGGCATGCTCCTTACATACAGATTGTAATTACAAGTAGGCCACTTATTATTATGTGCGCCAAACTTGTCGATGTCAACCGTATCTACTGTACAAGTCATTACCATGCTGAGCCTGCTTGCATAGAAAATACGGAAGCGAGGCCAACATCGCCGTACAAGAACGCGATGCTCGGTCGACCCTTTACTATAACCATTATCGTGTAGTGATGACTCTATTAGAAAAGAAGCAAAACCCTAGCCCAGCACCTCGCTAAATCATCTAACAAACCTATATACGCTTTGAATGAAACGCTCCTAATCGGCTGTGAATCATCGTCTCCGAATCATCCACGTCATGCTGCCGAGCCCAGCTCGCGGCCATGCTCACGGAGCCGGAGACTCTGATCGCCTCTCTATTATGTCCTCTCTGCCAAAGGGTCTTGTTCCATCGTTAAGAACCATGGCCTCCCGATGCTGACGTCGTAGTCGTTGCTCCCTAGTATTCACTTCTCGGCCATCTTGTCGAAGGCGGCGGACGATGATTTGATGAGGTCCCTTAAGCTCCTCCTCGCTGTCCATGACGTAGTTATGCGACATGAAATCCGTGCTGTCCTCGAGGAGCCCAGCCTTTTCCAGCGCTCGCAACGCTCGCCTAGAGCACTTCATGCTGTTGATGATGTCGACGATCCTATTGCTCTTGACGCTGATATAGTCCCTGAAGTTCTTGGCACGCTCCGATGGCTCGTCTCCCCATTTCTGCTTGGCAAGCCATCTCTCGATGAATCTTGCTCTGATGAGTGAATATGCGCCATTCTTGTTGATTAATTCCTGGATGAACATGAGACAGAATCTCTCAGCCATGTCGCGCAAATAGTATTCATCCCAGTACTTGTCGCTCAAATCCAGTCGCTCCGTGTCGTCGAGACAAAACTCTAGGGATGTCACCAAAGCCGAGCATGCTTTCGCATTGTCAAGCTTCGAGATACCATCTAAGCCATCACGTGTCAGCAAGCGCAACAGGGGCAAAGCGGAGAGTCACGAACCCGCAGTCTGCCCGGTGAGGATGGCAAGAGCCCGGAGACACTTTATCCGTTCATCGTAGTCGGGGTCGGTGATGCCATGCAACAGATGAGCGACTGTTTCGGGGTCGTTGATTGCTCTGTCGCACAGTATCTTGGTGGCCACCTCGCGAATCGAGAAGTTGGGGTGACTCAGAAGTTTATCGAGCGTACCGAGTTCCAGAGAGTCCTCCGTCTCCTGGGTGATGTATTGTGTTTTTGGCACTGCTGGCGGGATCCGACTTTCATCACGCAAGAGCGTAAGCCCGGCCATCATGGTGCTAACGATGCCGAAAGTGGCGAAGCCGATGGCGACCAGAATCACTCGCTCATCGCGAGCAAACGACAAGAGTCGACTCGTCCAAGCCATTTTCAACGAAATAGTGGTGGTCGTTTGGCAGTTGCGTTGAGGTGAGAGATGAAAGTCCGGTTGCCGTACATACTGCCAGCATTATACGTACTGATTCAGGTAGCAGTTGTGGGCGTGACGTATGAGCCTTTCGGTGTGAGGCCGTCGCCGGCAAAGCTCGAGGCTTCTGCTGATGGCCACCGCCAAAAGCTACAGCCGAACTGGGTCAAGCGCAAGTGACGGGGTCTCTCCTCCTCCACGCACGGCGTCGGCGGTGTGGGTGGGCGGCCGTAATCGATAGCGAGCCACTGTAAATTTTCGAGTCGCAACGGCAGTCATCGGTTTATCACTGCAAACTGCTTTAATAGCCACCACGACAACAAAATTGCAAATCGAAGGAACAAGCCTTGACAGGAGAGTCAGCCAGCTCTCTGTTGGCGCGTCGGGCAGCCATGCCAGGTTCTCAACTGAAGCGGTTGAAAACATCACTCCGAGATCAGGGCATAACCGGTCCTCAACAATCCAAAAAGCAGCGTCGAAGAGCAGCTCAAGATGTCAATTCCCGCAACGAGAAACGACTCCAGAGAGGCGTTATTCTAGAGGGCATTCGCGAGCAGTTCAATCCCTTCGACCTCAAACACGCCGCCAGGGCACCCAAGTTCCAAGTGACTACCAACGCTTCCTCCACCGGAGATGCTGCCAAGGGAATCAAGGGACGCCCCGGTGCCGCCAAGGCAGCAGGCGAGGCGCTGGTGAGTTTGCGATCTCCTTCCCTTCCCAAGTCGAGCTCTTTTCACTGACTGTTCCACCCGCAGCGCCGTGAGACTCTTCTCGTCGATATGCAACGTCGAAACAAAGTGGGGGGCATCCTAGATCGACGCTTCGGCGAAAATGACCCTACCATGGCGCCAGAGGATAAAATGCTTGAACGATTCGCAAAGGAAAAGCAGCGAAGCCACAAGAAGAGCGCCATGTTCGATCTGGAGGATGATGGACCTGCTGAAGCCTTGACACACATGGGAAAGTCTTTGGGGCTCGGCGATGGAGCAGATGTTGACGACTTTCAAGAAGACGATTTGAACCTTGAAGACTACGACAGCGACGGTTCCGTCCGAGAACGACAAAGACTAAAACGCATTCGAGCACTCTCCGAGGCTGGCAGAGAAGAAGAGGATGACGGGCAACCCGAGCGCAAAAAAACAAAGCACGAGGTCATGCAGGAGATTATTGCCAAATCCAAGCTCCACAAGTACGAGCGTCAAGCAGCCAAAGATCAGGATGACGACCTGCGTGCGGAGCTGGACAAGGACCTTGGCAACCTTCGACATCTCTTAAATTCGAGGACCCGAAACGCACAACCCCATGACATTGGCGGACGGCCTGATGCCTCGATTGCCGGTCTTGACCGAAACGCTTTTGAGAAGAAGTTTGACTTGGATGTGAAGCGTCTCGCTCAAGAAAAACGAGCCCAACCCACGGAGCGCGCAAAAACAGACGAGGAAAGGATCGAAGCGGAGTCAAAGAGACTCAAAGAGCTCGAAAAGAAACGACAGAAGCGCATGATGGGAGAAGACGTCACGGATAGCGACGAGGAAGACGAGGCTTCAGAAGAAAAGTCTGCTCAGGACCCAGACGATGTTCAAGAGGAGGATGAAGGTTTTGGTCTTGGTCGTGGTATTCGAACGCGCCCGACAGCCGCCGAGCTGGGTTTCGACGACGAAGACGATTTCATCATTGATGACGACTTGGTTGCTAGCGGTTCAGATATCGAGTCGGTTGATAGCATTGATGATGAAGATGAGAATCTTTCCGATGCCGACCAGGCAAGTGAGGATGCCGACGACGACGACGAAGATGAATTTACCAAGGATCTCCTCAATGAAGAGGAAGCCAAGAATCCAATTTTCAAAGACAATGCTCCGGCCAAAGCTTCTGCGATGAAGGAGTCAGACGAACGCGGGCTCCCCTTTACCTTCCCCTGCCCTCAAACGTGCGAGGAGCTGGTCACAATCACCAAGCCATATTCTTTCAAGGATTTGCCAGTTATCGTTCAACGGATCAGGACCATCTATCACCCCAAGCTCGACAGTCAGAACAAGGAGAGGCTGTGCCAATTCTCGACAGCTTTGGTCGACTTCATCTCCCTACCCTGGGAGGAATCTTCGTCGCCTTCCTTTCAGGTGCTGGAGAGCCTCATCAGACACATCCATTCTCTGGCAAAATCTTATCCCAGCGAGATAGCCACAAGATTCCGACACCACATTGATCAGATGGGCCAGGAACGTCCTTTGTCTCTTCAGCCCTCGGATCTGATTCTGCTCACGGCCGTTGGGGTCATTTTTCCCACCTCGGATCAGTTCCATCAAGTGGTCACACCGGCCATGCTCGCCATGGCTCGATACCTTGGCCAGACGACTCCTCAAACCTTGCCTGACTTGGTCACGGGTACATACATATCCACTCTTTGCCTTCAGTACCAACAATTATCCAAGCGATATGTTCCCGAGGTGATCAATTTTGGCCTGAATGCGCTGTGCGCTCTCAGCCCGGCTGCCCCGTCCAGCAGTCTTGGTAACTTTGTTTACCACGAACCACCAGCAGGCATCCGCATCGATCACGCCAAGAAGACGATACCGCGCAAGCTGTGCTTCACTGACCTCAGCGCCATCGACCCCGATGCTGCACAGGGCACAGCGATCAAGGTCGCCATCCTAGACACCATGATCCAACTCTTCGACGCCGCAGCAGATCTATGGACAGGCAAGGAGGCCTTCTTAGAGACTTTCCAACAAGTCGCCAATGTCCTCAAGCACCTCGGATCCCAGCCCTGCCGTGTCCATCTGCCTTCGGGAGTGAATGACCGCATCCTCAAACTGGCCACCAAGCTCGACCGCATGCTGTCCCTGGCGCAAATCTCCCGTCGTCCCCTCGAACTTCATCACCACCGTCCGCTCGCCATCAAAACGTTTGTCCCCAAGTTCGAGGATACCTTCGCGCCGGACAAGCATTACGACCCGGATCGCGAGCGGGCGGAGCTGGCCAAGCTCAAAAAGGAGCACAAGAAGGAACGAAAGGGCGCGATGCGCGAGCTGCGCAAGGACGCCAACTTCATGGCGAGGGAGAAACTCCGCATCAAGAAAGCCAAGGACGAGGCGTACGAGAAGAAGTACAAAAGGCTGGTGGCAGAGATCCAGAGCGAGGAGGGTCGCGAGGCAAATGCCTACGAGAGGGAGAAGAATGCGCGTGCGCGGAAAAGGGCCAAGGACAGGTAGGCCTGCACATGTCTGTACATATTTACGGTATATTCTGGACAATAAAATCTCACTGCATATTCGTTTCTTGCTACCAGTATGTTTGCGAGCGTCTTGAGACAGCATTGACTTGATACTTTGCCGCTTAGGCCTGCATGTTTGTAATAGTTGAAAGTAGTAATTTAACTGGACAAAGTAGTCTCTCCGCTCACGATCCTTCATTGGAAATGAGTCCCTTCCAGAAAATAAGAAGGTCGAGCATGGTATGTATGAGTATCGTTTTATGACGATCCGTTTGTAGGTGAGGCCTTAGACACTACGTATTACTTGGTCGTACAACAAGAGTGATAAAAGTGGGACCCCTCTGGACGAACGAAACGAAACCTCACGCACCTTCCTCACTCTGACTCCTCTCAAGCAGAAGAATATCTCCTTTTCTTCATATATATCACACGATCCCTCTATTATTCAAGTACTAGATTGAGTTGATGCATCCAATTCGAGAAGCAGGCGTCCCAGCGGGCGCAGAGGAGGACGACGAAGATGACTACATGAACATGACGTTCGCAGAGGCAGCACCCACGCAAGAATCCTCTCTGCAACGCATACAACGTCTCAAAAACGAGTCACGAGCACGCGGCGTCATCAAATCCAAAGAGCAGCTTGCCGAGGAAGAAGCAGCGCGGAGGGAGAAAGCGCTATCGACATCGATGCTGGACGACGCGCGGGCCAAGAAGAGCAAAGGCCTCGCCATGATGGCCAAGATGGGCTTCGCAGGCGGCGGCCTCGGGAAGAAGCAAGTCGATGGACATGCTCCCGGTAGGACGGAGCCCATAAGGGTCAGCATCAAGGAGAATCGCGGGGGCATCGGGTTAGACAGCGAGCGAAAGCGACAGCTGGAGGAGGCTGTTGAGGAAAGGGGCCTGAAGAGCGTCAAGATGGACCCGGATGAGTATCGGGAGCGAATTTTGAGCGAGCGCAAGGAGGCGAGGATGGAGAGGCAGCTGTATGCGGCGCAGCGCGTTGCTGAGCGCATGCATGATGAGAAGGACACGGATGACGACACTATGAAAGAAGCAGACATCTCGTCAAGACCACTCAAGTGCATACCTGTTCTGTATCGCGGCCTTGTTCGTCATCGGGAGCTGCAACAGCGTGACTTGACCATGAGACGCGACCTGGAGGATTCTCTATCGACCAGGCTACCTACGTACAACGATGACGAGGAGGATCAAGATGACAAGACGGCACTGACGAAGCGTCGTACGCTGTACACGACATTGGATGACCTGGATGACGAAGATGAGGAGCTTGAGTCCTTCAATGCGCTGGATGTTGATACCCGGTTGCGGAAAGTAGTGGACCATTTGCGGCAGGAGTACTGCTATTGCTTCTGGTGTAAGATGCGGTATCCGGATGAGACGATGGAGGGATGTCCTGGGCTGACGGAGGAGGATCACGATTGATGAGATGAGCGGGAGAGATGGCTATGAGCCACGACCTCTGGCTATTGTATTTGCTTCCGGCTACTACCTGCTGGGAAAGGTCTGTGTTTTATGCTGGTGGTGAATATAATGGCGAGTCGGAAATAGACATGATATTATACATCTTCGACAATGTAACAAGTATATATACCAATGATGGCGTCGAAAGCAAGTTCTTTCTGCAAGCTACGCGTCACCACGATTACCAAAAACAGGCCTGGCCAATGGCAAGCCGTCCAAGACGTGTTCCAATCCCGATTCTGGGCTTGCTCTTTAGCTTCGTTACCCTACTCAATATCGTACCGAACAGCAATTCAGCCAAAAGAAAGATGCGTAGATCCAACAGCATCCAGTGCCGTCAACGACCAACCTCCTCCCCGCAGGCACTAAAGTCCACCTCGACGTTCTTCGAGGCCACAATCTGGCCCTCGTGGAATATCTCAAACTCCAGCGAGCCCCATCCGCCTGTAACCATCCTGACCTCGTACTTGATTTGACGAAACTCTTTACCCTTGCTATTCTTCCACGGCGGCAGGCTCGAAAATTTCGGCACATGGGACCAGCGAATTGTGCAGAGCTTCTTGACGGAATAGTCGTGTCGCTTGGGTGGTGGTTTGGCCAACGAGTACACTAGCTCCGTCGTGAATTCGTCCTCTGCCTTTTCAAGGTCTTGAAAGAATTCATACGATATGGGCTCGTCGTCGTGCACTGGGTCTCCCTTTTTTTTTTGAAACTGTCGATACGTGCTCCGTAAGACTATGGGCGTCGGGGGGGTAAACGTACCATACGTAGGAACCATTGCATTTGGTCCACAGCCAGGAATGCCTGGTTAATCGGGCACCATTCTCTGTCGCTGGGTTCATGCCTCTCGGGATCCCATGGAAGATCGTTGAAGATGGTGCCATAGCTTGCTCTGGCGATTCGAGCGTCAACAAGGGTGGAGCGGAAGGAGCCGTGGGCAGTTTTGTTTAGCCCATGCATCACAGCCCCTCGACTGATGGCTGTCCAGCTAAGCATACAAAGTCAATGTCATGATGATGGAAGAACGAAGGGTGGTTGAAGCCTACGGTCTTTCGCCGCTGCTCTGTAAGACCTCAATGCCTTTGAAGTTCGCATTGACAGACTCTTGAAGCGAGTTGAATAGCAGGCCAGACCTGCCCAAGCCACCTACTAGCATGACGAACTGGGAATGTTAGCAATTGAGAGGCTTCGGCACGAACAAAACTGATCACCTACCTTGGGAGTGGTTCGGAATTCCTCTTGTACCCCCCGGATTTGGCCGTGCACAAGGTCTTTTATCTCGGCGACGACCAGCTTGAATACATTGGAGATTTCATTCCTGATAGTTTGCAGAGTCAACAAGCTGTCCAAGCGTGCATCCCTTCAAGATATCGGCAAGGATTTGTCACCTTGTAAAGCGTACTTCTGGCGTTTGGAACCGATCTAGTAGGCTCCCACCGTACGGAATTTGCACACTCCACGTCTTGTCGGTGTCAAGGAACTGTACTTTTATGCCTTGCTCCCAGTCGGTGCTCATGATACGTTGGATACCCTTTGCACCTAGTTTGTCCCATATTTCACGCTTCACCTTACTCTTCAACAAATTGCGAAACCCGTCGTCTAGTAGAGTAGCGCCGCAAAGTCTCCCTATAATGTGCTTCTCAGTTACGTGCCAAGGCCAGCAGCGAGCTCATGTTGTACTGACCAGTGCCTGCCACACTCTCACGAATCACCATAGGGTTTTGTTTCATCACTTTGTAAGTGATGATGTCCTGGCCGATGTCAGTGTCAAGGATGGTGGCACTTTTTGACACCATATGCGTACCACGGTGCCTCCCCCAGCGTCACATATAACAATGTGGTCCTTTCTCTATGGTCGTCAAGATTAGGTTAACGCGATTTGCCCAATATCTTCCTAATTGATCAATATCTCTCACCTTGATATCTGATCGATCTTTCACGTCCTCGATCGTAGCCAGCGCTGCAGCTTCCGGCTCCGACACGAAGCTCACCAATGTTTCGCCGGCCACCCTGGCATCAAGCAACCCTGCGGAGGCGACAGCCTCGCGCATCCGGAGTTGAGCATAAGTTGGCCAGATGGCCGGGAGGGTGACGACGAGTTTCAGCTGCGACACCTGCATCAAGGTTGATCCAAGAGCTCGTTCGATATTGGCCAGGCTGTGGCGCCATATTTGACGAAGAAAATCGCCAATCACTTCGGCGGCATGTTTGTTGAGCTTCTTGAACAACGATTTAGAATGCTTCAAGTACGCGGAATCTCGAACGTATGGGGGCAAGTCTCTATCGTCGAGGAGGAGTAGTTTGAACCAGCGGAGGGAGTCCTCGCCCAAAGGGATATCGTAGCCCCAGTAAGGGTCATTGTCGTTGTTCGTGTAGCTGATGGCGCTGGGTGACTTTCCATTGTCGGAATTCCTACACAGATGAGAGTCCCAGTTGGAGATGACATTGATCTGGTTAGGTGCTCCGGACCGAGCCCAGGCCACGCCAGAGTACCTAGATATAGTCAGTATAACCCTTTCTCAAAGGTCGGCAGATTCATACGTGGTGCCAAAATCAATCCCAACGACTATGACAGGAGCTTGAGGAGGCATGGGAACGATGCTGAAATGAGATGCTGTAGATATGAGGCCGATGATTGGGAAGCGTTGACAAAAAAAATTATAAACGCCTGCAAGAGTGAGTATGATGATGATGATGATGATGATGATGATGATGATGATGATGATGATGATGATGATGATGATGATGATGTGTTCCCAACGGTGAAACCGTATGGTTCAAGAGGAAAAGAATACGGTGAGGGTGAAACCAACGAGGTGGAAGAAAAATGTGAGAAAAAGCTGAGAGCTTTTTCTCTCAGGTGTTGACAGCTGTCAAAAGAGCACTCGCTTGCTTCACTTGCAAGCCAAGGGTCTCAAGCACACCCTTTCATCCCGCGACTGAACACGCACCTCGCAATTCTCCCTTGCCCACAGACACTCTTCTACTCACCACCACCTTTGTTTCGACACGAGAAAACGAGCATGGCCGAGCGTGAGACTCGATCCAAAAGAAAGAATCGAATGGAAAGTAAAGAAACAAATCAGGAGGGTGGCGAATGTGTCAATCTTATAACGGCGGAAGATAATACTCCAAAGCCTCCTCGCACACGCCGCATAAAATTGGTAGGACCCGATCACAGGCAGGAATCTACGTTTAAAGAAACCAAAGAAAAGGCTGAGCAGGCGGGTGTAACAAATGAAAAAGACTCGGACCAGACTCTGAGTAATGGGGACGACTCCAACGATGCAGCATCTGACCCATCTTTTACTCCTCAACCAAAGCGAAAGCGTCGTCGAAATACTTCCCAGCCAAAAGCGGTGGCACAGAATCCAGAACAAGCTCAAGGCCAAAGTAACAAGGCGGACTTCATGAGATTGATGAAGGATCTGCAAAGGACATTCAACGATGAGAGTCAAAAATTGCAACGAGCTGAAGCACGCAATGAAGAACTACAGTCCGCGGTTATAACTGCGCAACAGGTGACGGAAAGGGCGACGAGAACGAATCAGCAGCTAAGAGATAATCAGGAGCGCGATAGTGCCGTGCATGCAAAGCTGATGAAGGCCCATTCTGAACTGATTGCAAAGCACCAGACCCTGACGATAGCCAGTGAAACATGGCGGACGAAGCTCTGCGAAATAGCAGAGAAGGACCTGCCGGATCTCGGAGATCACTTGAAAGTCACAGACGATATCATTTCGAACATGTGGAGAGCCCTTCAATACAGAATTAGCAATCTGGTCCATGGATATATGAGAAATAGGGTTGAGAGAATACCGGGTCGCCTCGTTGTAAGCGAGGACGCTCGTGCGCTGCTGCGTGCATGCTCCGAATCGCCTGCGAAGAGGATATTCCTGATCCAACGACACATCTGGGACACGGTATATGCCATCATTTTTCATCTTCATGGTGGTTTCTGGGGCGCAAAGTTGGGCAACAGATTCGGTGAACTGTTCCATGATCTCCTGTGTGAGTAACTTGTGCTTCCTCATGGTCTCTCCAAGTCTAATCAAAACAGTTGAAAACCTGAATGACTCGCTTCTCCTGAGTGTCCTCAGTCAACTCAAATTCAGCACTGCCAAAATAGTTTCTCAGAGCATTGAAGGCGACTGTGAGAGCATCACAGACCTTGCAGAGAGGTTGGTCTGGGATATAGAAAACTTCGTCCCGATGGGGACACAGGCATCAATCGAGCAAGAGGTTGTCGAATTGGTCAGTGAGAGCATCAGATTGGCTAGGACTTTTGCCAGGTCGCGAGCATTTTGGAGGCCGGGCAATTTCTTTCTTGATCAAGTTGATGATCTCGAGATTAGCTTTGATGACGCTGTCATGGAAATCGTGGCCAATGCCGGAGAGATGAAGCCCGAAACTGGATACAAGGTTGACATCGTGATATCACCGTCCTTGGAGAAGATTGGGTCCGCGGATGGAGAGCATTTTGAACATAGTCGAGTGCTGTGCAAGGCACAAGTGACCATCGAGTGAAGAAGGGAGGGGAGACGGGAAGCTCGTAATAGTGAGCTCGGACATGCGCGGTCGACGGTTAGTGCTGAGGATGGGTGATAGCCGTGAAAGAATATTGTTCGTAGCTACCAGTACAATAGCCCTACAGTACAAACTTGCACGCGTAAGTACGTGCGTACCTTACGTATGTAGTGAGTGGTTCTATCAACCTTCCTCATCGGGCACTACGCCGCGTAGGGTAAGGGAGACCGATTAGTTGTAGCTTAGACAATCGGCGTCTCACAATGCGATACGAACTGGTAATGCATCCTCGTATCTGTATGTAGGTACGAGTAATAGAAGCCAACTTGCTCGTTGGGCGCCAATCGATGGCAACGTACTTTTGCACAGATGACTTCTTTTTTCCCCTCGGCTCCACTGGAAAGATGTGCGCAAATGGCATATCAGTTGATATTGTATGCTTACATACACTTACTTACACTTTGCTATTATTCATGGCACACTGCGACGCTCTCAACTAGGCCCGTTGGAGCGGCGGGCGGGTCCAAAGTACATTGATGGCGCGTTTTCTCCCCTGGAGAGCCATGACGTCGGTGGCTGTACCCGGTCCCGCCCTCCTCGGCGAGGTTTAGGGACCGGCTTGTTTCAGAAGATGCGATGAAGCTGATGCTCTTGAAGGTCATCTGAAAGATATAAACTAGGTGTTGTATACATATGTGATGCACGACATTGTAGGGTGCCGTACCACATAATGACCGCCCCACATAATGACCGCAAATAAGGCCACCTACAACGACGCGATGCGCTAACTTCGTAATCGAATATCTCTATAAAAAATACTTTAAATTAAATAGCTATAACTAGAACTTATAGTATATTAACTTATAATTTATTTATATAATTTTTAATACTTCTTCTATAAGATAAAGACTATAGTAGGCTTTATAATACTAAGCTACCTTATTTATTTTATTCCTAGCCTTTATAATCTTTAAGAGCTATATAAAGGCTTTATTAAAGTTAATTTAAACCTTCTTATAGCTAATAATTTATTTTAAAGCTAATAACTTTTTAAGATATAATATTTAACTTTATTAGGTAGTAATAATAGTATTTTTATAATTAATTTTTTTACTAGTTTTTATAGTTAGGGTTTTAAAACTATAATTAATACTATTAAGGTTTTTTTTTAATATTTAAAGCTATAATTTAACTTCTTAATTACTATAAGGTATATAAAAATATATATTTTTTTATATAAATAGCTTTATTAGTATTAAAGGCTTAATAACTAGTTTATTTAAAGCTAGAAAATTTACTACTTTAATAATATAATTAAAAACTTTTTTAATATTTATTAAATAAATACTTATATTATAAAATACCTTTTTAATATTTTCTAATAAAAATACTTATATAAAGGTATTATAATAAGCTTTAATAAAGTGTTTTTTTTAAATAAGTACTATTATAAGGAAATCTATAAAACCTATAATATTTTAATAGAAATAGATTTTTAAAAGGCTATATATACTTACTTTAAGTAATTATATAAGATATATACTATATTTTAGAAAGTATAGAAGCTATACTTTATTAATCTAAGCTATATATATAAAATTAATTATAATATATATTTTTAAGTTATTAAGGATTAAAATACGTTAAAGAGAAGTATTATAAGGTATTATTTCTAGTAAAAAGACCTCTTTAAGCTATTTTATATATTATTTATTATTAATCTAGCCTATAAAGCTATAATTAAATACCTAGTTAAGTATATTATTACTAAACTATTACTTTTAAAAGTTAAAACTTATTAATATTATTAAAGGCTTAATCTAATAGTCTAAAGTATTAATATATTTTATTATTATAACTTATTTATAAGAACTTAATTTTAAATATATTACCCTATTAGATAAGGTAGTTTTAATAACTTTCCTAGCCTTTATTTTAGTCTTATAAATCCTAGTCTTATTATAATTATAAATTTAAGTTAATCTAATTAATAGATACTTAATTTAATTATTAAATAAAAAATAAAAATAATAAAGTTAATTTTCTATTAAAAAAATAGTCTTAGTAGTTTTAATATTTTTTATAAGCTTTATTTTAATATTATTATAATAATTAATAAAATAATTAACCTAGTTATAGTTAATAAGATTATCTTAGCTATTAATTAACTTAATTAATTATATAAAATTATAAACTTAAAGCTAGCTAAAAGCCTTTCTAGTAGATTTTTTTAATAGTATCTAGCTTATAAGCTCTTCCTCTTATATATTAGATAGTTAGTAGGAAAATTCTTTAGCTATAGCTTATAACTATTAATTTTAAAATTATTTACTAAGTATTTTATATAGAATAGTAGTCTTAAAACTTATAGCTATAATAGTAGTACTATTTACGATATATTATAGCGCTAAATTAATATATTTTTTATATTTATTAGTTCTTATTATAATAATCGAAAGCTAGACTTAAAAAGTAGAAAATTGGTAAAGATATAGCCTATTTTGTGTAGAAGGTTGACGAAAGGGATGTCTCGCGATGTATGGTTATTAGGTGGGGCGGTTATTATCTGGTGTGGCACCCTATGGGGCACGGTGTCCTGTCGACCTCCTGCTTCACTTCTCGTCGACGAGGAGTGTGGCCGGACCCTGAAATCTTCGATCCCACACTGCAGATATGACCGACGACACTCCGCAGTCGTACGGGCAAATGTACTCCGTACACGGCAGAAGGATTCAATTTCCACATGTCAACGGTGCGTGGAACAGATGGCATGCGGGCCTTCGACAGCGCGCGGGAGAGTACCACGTACATACATACTACGCTTGCAGAAGACAGGACACAAGCTCCAGTGCCGTTGCTTCCCCGGGCTGTCGTAGATAACGGAACAAGCTGCCACTGGCAGTCCATACCTTACCGTTCCCTCTTCAAGGTGTCGCATGCCGAAGCCACATGCAGCCACGGGTTGGGCAAAATGCAGGTGGAGGAGACGCGTATCATGTGCAGATTGGATATGAAAAGACAGGACACGTTCGCAGAAGAAGCCCAAACGCAGATCTCGCCATACTTGTATGCATAAGCCCAGCGGACCGGGCTGCACGGACATTACATCCGACCAATCAACGACGTTGCGCGCCCGCCTGACACGATCATGCGGGATGCGAGAAAAAGGCGCCCAATGTGTCAATTTGGAACAAGGCGCCCGCCCGCCCCCTTTGTTCGAATGATTTACATACAGATACTTGTGCTTCGCCTTGCGGTGTTTGCTGACATGTATGTGCAGCTCGAGACATGCAGCATCCTGCAGCTCAAACCCGCTAAAAGCCGTCCCGTTTCCCCACAATCCAAACTGTTTTCCCCGAGCGAGTCAGTTCGCCGTCTGCATGCGTGCGTGAGTGGGTGGTCAATGTTAGGTGATGGTGATGACTACGTATCGATGGAAAATGCTAGTCTGCAGACGATGTATTATACAAGGAGAGCATGATGTAGTACGCGATATGAACGAGCGTCAAAAGGTCCAAGTGAGGCGAGAGTTCGCGTACAGTGCTCGAGATAGCGGTGCTACAGTTATTTGATACGGTTCTGTACATAGATATGCGTCTCTCCAGCTCTCTTCACGCCATTGCTAACCACGTAGTAGTCGAGACCGGCCAACACAGACGTCAAAGTCACCGAATACGTCACTTCGGTCTTCTCATGGTCTTTATAGCTCAGGGAGGCCCTACCCGAGCAACATTGGCTTTGCTGTCTCTGGTGCGAAGTCCGTCCCGCCCCGTCAATCGCTAATACTCGATTGTACCTGTATTGTATAGCCTTGTTGTGCTGACTCAGGCAAAAACGGAAAAGGAGATGAGAGAAGAGATTGGCGCCAAATGTGACGGGCGAGCCACCAAAACAGACGAGTCTTAGCTCGCGAATTACAAGCACGAAACGATCGATCGCCTTACTCGTCTCATCGTTTGGTTGGATGATTTTGCCTTTGGTCCCCACGTTGGGGCGCCGCCTCTCCATCTCGCCCCCTCCCCGTCCCCCCGGTGCCCCCCCATGCGGCCAAGCTTCAGGGCGCACAGCTGGAAAGGGGCCCCTGATCGCTCAACCTTGCAGCAGCCTCCATGTACACACACACATACATGTACGCACGCACGCACGTTCGCTTGCTCCCAACCGCACCGTGGCCTTCATTCTTCCATCTTTGTACTTGTCAATGGCATCAGCACGAGGGAGAGGATGATGATGGCGAGCCTGTATCAAAGTTTTTCGCTAGCTATCATACATCCTTGTAGATGTGACGGGCCGCTGCTGTGTAAAGAGCTATTGGCAGGTATCCAAAGGCACGGGCACCCAACAACTGCCGGCTTCGCAACCATCCCCCCCACGTCCTCAGCGGCAACCGATAGCGCATACATGGAGCTCGATGCTGTGCAACAATGGCGAGACTCTCCCTGCGTCGGTGCTGATCTCGCTCACCATGTCTTGCGTTGATAGATTCTGGTGATAATACTGGTGATTTCTGCCGACGAACGCTGTAGGAACCGCTTCCAAGTGCCAGCCAGTAGGTAGGCCTATCGCTTATCATACTTGAGTGGTTTACCGAGCGCTGAGCGCTGGTACATACGTCAATTCATCAATAGTAGTGCCCCCCACCAATCTCCCCCATCTTCCGTCCTAAATTGCCCATCCGTCCCGCTCTCGGGTGCAAGACGTCCGTCCACTCACTATCTGTACAAGCCCGAGCCCCCGTCGTCCTTCTTCCTCCACTCTGGCGAACCCTGGGGCGCATGTTCGTACCGCCATTCCCTTTCTCGTCCTCGCCAACCAGCGCCCCCCTTGTTCTGCCCTGCGCAGGCGTTGCCTCCAACAGCTTGAAACAGAACAGAACAGTATCGCCCGGTATTCTCACTATCCTCACATTCTCTTCTTGTCAAGGGCAGAGAATCATTCGTCTCATCTTTATTTGGTTGTCGTTGCTCCTTGACCGCTTCGCCAGGTCCAGACCCGCCTCGGTCGCTGACTGCGGTCCCTCCCCTCTCGCCGCCTCCCTCGTCGAATTACCTCGTCACGACCGCATCGTAACAAAAATGCTCGACGGCTACCTCGCCACCGGTTAGCTTTTTTTCTCGACGCGTTCTTTTTTTGCTTCGGCACGCTCGTCAGCCGCTACCCTGCGCGTGGTAGATCTTCTCTTCCGGAGCATCCTCGCCACCGGCGCGCACATACGAATCTCTTCCGTCGAGCCGCGAATTCGACCGCTGCGGCTTGAAATATTTCTATTCTCAACGTCACCCTTTTGCTCCCTCACTAGACTGCCGCCTTAGCGGCCCTCTCCTTCTCAATCAACATGGTGGACGAGTCTTCACTGGCGGCCGCCGCCCAGATCGTCGCCTCTCTAGCCACAGCCACAGCGCCCGCCCGGTCACCAGCCCTTCGCCCAGGGGCAAAGATACAACTGCCTGGCCTCGATACGCCTGCCAAGCGCAGCCTAGAAAACGAACTTCAGAAGCTCGCATCGCGAGTTGGTCAGCTGGAGAGTAGAGCGAATGCTTCGGCCTCGGCCATACTCCCGGACACGCCCAGCGAGGTTCACGACTCTCTTTTTGGTCAGGATGTCGGTTCCCCAACCGCCGGCAGAACAGCGTCCAAAACGAAATTAGGCACTGCACATCAAGGTAACTTGGTCCGTCCGAACTCTACGCCGCGTCCGCTGACCAAGGTAGCCCTCGAGGGATTGCGCGAACATGTCGACGACCAGTCCAAGCTCCTCGATACCCAACGGCAGGAGCTCGCTGGCGTCAATAAGCAACTGCTCGAGCAGAAGCAACTGCAGGAACGCACCATCGCCATGCTCGAGGAGGAGCGCGTTGCCACGCTCGAACGGGAGCTGTGGAAGCATCAGAAAGCAAACGAGGCCTTTCAAAAGGCCTTGCGAGAGATTGGTGAGATTGTCACTGCTGTGGCTCGTGGCGACTTGACCATGAAGGTTCGCATGAACACGGTCGAGATGGACCCGGAAATCACAACTTTCAAACGCACAATCAACGCCATGATGGATCAGCTGCAATTCTTCGCCAGTGAAGTCTCCCGGGTAGCCCGTGAAGTCGGAACCGAGGGCCTGCTAGGTGGCCAGGCCAGAATTGGTGGTGTTGATGGCACGTGGAAAGAATTGACGGATAATGGTGGGTTCTAGCCTGCTTGGCCTCAGCTTCGTCCTCCTGGATCCAACTGACTCTTCTTGCTCCGCAGTAAACGTTATGGCTCAAAATCTCACGGATCAAGGTAAGCGATATCGAACGAAATTTGGCTGTCAATGTCGTCTGTGCGTCACCCAAGAGAAAAAGCTGACGTGATGACTGTGACACGTAGTGCGCGAGATCGCCTCCGTTACCACTGCCGTCGCTCACGGAGACCTGACCAAGAAGATTGAACGACCTGCGAGAGGCGAGATATTACAGCTGCAGCAGACAATCAACACCATGGTGGACCAGCTGCGAACCTTTGCCTCCGAGGTGACCAGGGTCGCCAGAGACGTGGGAACGGAGGGAATGCTCGGTGGCCAAGCTGACGTGGGCGGCGTGAAGGGCATGTGGAACGATTTGACGGTCAATGTCAACGCCATGGCCAACAACCTAACGACGCAGGTGCGAGACATTATCAAGGTTACGACAGCCGTCGCCAAGGGAGACCTCACCCAAAAGGTCCAGGCCGATTGCCGAGGCGAAATCTTCGAGCTCAAGTCGACAATCAACTCCATGGTGGACCAGCTATCGCAGTTTGCTCGCGAAGTCACCAAGATTGCGAGAGAAGTCGGCACCGAAGGCCGTCTTGGCGGCCAGGCTACCGTGCACGATGTCGAGGGTACCTGGCGCGATCTCACCGAGAACGTCAACGGCATGGCCATGAACTTGACCACGCAGGTGCGAGAGATTGCCAAGGTCACAACCGCGGTGGCCAAGGGTGACTTGACCAAGAAGATCGGCGTCGAAGTCAAGGGCGAGATCCTGGAATTGAAGAACACCATCAACCAAATGGTGGATCGGCTTGGCACGTTTGCGCTAGAAGTGAGCAAGGTCGCCAGAGAAGTCGGCACAGACGGCACATTGGGTGGTCAGGCCCAGGTAGCCAACGTTGAGGGCAAATGGAAAGACCTCACGGACAACGTCAACACCATGGCTTCCAACCTGACGGTCCAGGTCCGGAGTATATCTGCCGTCACGCAGGCCATCGCAAATGGAGACATGAGCCAGAAGATCGAAGTGGAGGCGAACGGAGAGATACAAGTCCTCAAAGAGACCATCAACAACATGGTGTCTCGGCTCTCGAGTTTCTGCTACGAAGTACAGCGAGTCGCCAAGGATGTGGGCGTGGACGGGAAGATGGGGGCTCAGGCAGATGTCGCCGGCCTCAACGGGCGATGGAAGGAGATTACCACAGATGTCAATACCATGGCCAACAACTTGGTGAGTGTCACCGACACGCAGTCAAAGGCTCTGATACGCGTTCTAACCAGTTGCGCAGACTACTCAAGTGCGCGCTTTCTCGGATATAACGAACCTGGCCACCGACGGAGACTTCACCAAGCTTGTCGACGTTGAGGCCTCGGGCGAGATGGACCAGCTGAAACGTAAGATCAACCAGATGATATCGAACCTACGAGACAGCATCCAGCGAAATACGCAGGCCAGGGAGGCCGCCGAGCTTGCCAACAAGACCAAGTCGGAGTTTCTCGCAAACATGTCTCACGAGATTCGGACACCCATGAACGGCATCATAGGCATGACGCAATTGACCCTGGACACCGACCTGACTCAGTATCAACGGGAGATGCTCAACATTGTGCACAATCTCGCGAACAGTCTCTTGACGATCATTGACGACATCCTGGATCTCTCCAAGATCGAGGCTAGGAGAATGGTGATTGAAGAAATCCCGTATACGTTGCGAGGAACTGTTTTCAATGCTCTCAAAACCCTGGCCGTCAAGGCAAACGAGAAGTTTCTGGACCTCACTTACAAAGTGGACAGCTCGGTGCCTGATCATGTCGTTGGGGATTCGTTCCGTCTTAGGCAGATCATCCTCAACCTTGTTGGCAACGCCATCAAGTTCACGGAGCATGGCGAGGTCAGCTTGACCATCAAAGAGCTGGAGGACCAGCGAGAATGCGGCCCGGGGCAATACGCCATCGAGTTCGTCGTCGCGGATACCGGTATCGGCATCGCTGAGGACAAGCTGAACCTCATTTTCGACACTTTCCAGCAGGCCGACGGGTCCATGACGCGCAAGTTTGGAGGCACAGGCCTCGGCTTGTCCATCTCGAAGCGGCTCGTCAATCTCATGGGCGGTGACCTCTGGGTGCTCAGCAAGGCCGGCAAAGGCAGCCAATTCCACTTCACTTGCCGCGTGAAGCTGGCGTACGATGATGCGTTGGGCGTCCTGGGGCAGCTGAAGCCTTACCACGGGCATCAGGTTCTTTTCGTCGACAAGGCCCAATCCGGTTCGAGCTCGGAAATCAAGCACATGCTCGAGCAGATCGGCCTCCGTCCCGTCGTGGTGGACTCGGAGAAGAGCTCTGCTTTGATGAGGCTAAAGTCAGATGGCGATCCACCCTACGACGCCATTGTTGTCGACACAATCGAGACGGCGAGGCGGCTCAGGGCGGTAGATGACTTCAAGTATCTGCCCATTGTCCTGCTGGCACCGGTGGTTCATGTCAGTCTCAAGTCGTGCTTGGACCTGGGCATCACGTCGTATATGACGACGCCCTGCGAGCTCATCGACCTCGGAAACGGCATGATGCCCGCCCTGGAAAACCGGGCGACTCCATCCCTAGCGGACAACACCAAATCTCTCGAAATATTACTCGCCGAGGACAACACAGTGAACCAGCGCTTGGCGGTCAAGATTCTCGAAAAATATCACCACATTGTCACCGTCGTCGGAAACGGATGGGAAGCGGTCGAGTCCGTGAAGGAGAAGAAGTTTGATGTCATCCTCATGGATGTGCAGATGCCCATTATGGTACGCAACGTGATGACTCTCGCCCCCTGCAATACATCCCCATGCTAACACGTTCAAAACAGGGCGGTTTCGAGGCCACGGGCAAGATCCGAGAGTACGAACGAGGGATGGGGACGCACCGAACGCCCATCATTGCGCTGACGGCCCACGCCATGATGGGAGATCGTGAAAAGTGCATACAGGCGCAGATGGACGAGTACCTGTCGAAGCCTCTGCAGCAGAATCACCTCATCCAGACGATTCTCAAATGCGCGGCCCTCGGCGGCCCTCTGCTGGAGCAGAACAGGGAGAGGGAGCTGGCGATCCAAGCCGATGCCAAGTCAAGACGCCAACAAGAGGATAGCGATTCGCTGCTGCGGCCGCTTCTCGAAACGCGCGCCATGACGACGCGGGAACCCATAACGACCACAAGCATAGATGGCGCGCTGGGGTCGACCAAGGACAGCGAGGCCTGGGCCAGGCAACGACGCGATCTGGCAGACTTTCGAAGCATCTCGGGCTGATGTACCGGTTGGAGCTTGTCTTCCTTTTCCGAGTCCATGTGCTTCACAAGCGCATGCGTGAGTGGCTTCCCAACGCCGACACAGCCCTGGCAGTCAGAGGCGCAGGGCCCCCCTGCCTGTTTTGACAAGCTTGGGGAGAAGGACAAACGTACTTGTCCGTCGAAGATTGTTTCGGTTCGAGCATATACGACTTCACTTCATGACCGAAGCAATCATGGGGGCAGGGGGGCAAGCAAGGAGGAGGCAACTGGCCATCTTTCGCACCTCCGACGGGGGGTTTTCTTATCATTGTATTTTACAGGACGGTGTTCCGGGGTCAGGACTGGCGCTTCCTTTTACGACTTGACTCATACCCTCAATCGAAACTTTCTTCATTCGTGCCCGTTTGCCTCTATCTTTTTGGGGATGTCATTTCTTGGCCGCGTGCTGGTACGAAATCATACTGGACATACGATGTGCTCCAACCCCGTGGTTGCCCGTTCTTTATACAGCAGATTATGTGATAGGGGGTTATGCGGATGACCATTGAACAGCGAAAGTGCTTCTTTTCATGCCTTTGGGGGGGATGATGGTGCTTTTCGTGGTGCTGCGGCATGCGGAGAAAGGGGGCGGTTCAGACGCATAGTTAGAGAGGAAGCGTCCTCGCTTCATATAGAAAGGGGAGCTTTCGAGGAGAGTAGGGCGCAGACAATAGTACTGTCGGTGATTGGTACTCATCATTACAATCTTTCCCATCACAAACAAAGAACGTCCGCGACTGGAAAAGTCATCTCTCCATCTTCAACTTGAACCCTGCGCCGTTCTCCTCCTAATTCTTCTCCTCTGTAATGGCTGACGAAATTTATGGAAGCGAAATGATGAGAGGAACATTGACTTCTAAACGAAGGTGATGCGTACTCATCATTACAATCTATCCGATCATGAACAAACAACATACACGACTTGAAAAGCCATCTCTTCCATCTTCAACTTGACCCCTGCGTTGTCTCTCCACCCTCCTCCTTACTCTTCTTCTTCGCCTCCTCAGAAACAAGCTGTTGCTCAAACGCGGCAATTTTAGCCTCCAGCTGCGCGAGGTTCGCCTCAAGCACAGACGCCGCTTGTTCCCCTCTGTAAGAGCAGTCAGCTTCCGGTCTACAGAAGTGGTATTCTTTCCTTACCGAGCGAGGTCGCGGTACGTCTGGGCTCGTGTGATTAGCGAGCAGGTCTTTGATACTGCGTCAAAGGGGGCGGTTACCTGGGCTACGTAGTCGGAGGCATCCTGGGTGTCATCTTTGGCCATACTGAATGGCAAGGACTCACGTGACGAAGTAAAATGATTGCTCTGTCTCTATAGGGATGTATTTGACGTTCGTACGTATGTAGGGGTTTTGCGCGTTGATGCAGGGGGTGGACGTTGGCGGTTCGTGGGAGCACGTGGTGCGGTGTGACCCGCTGGGGTGGTTTTTGGGAGGGAGATGCTTGCTGTGTTGTGATTATGCTCGAGATGGGAAATGAGTCCCGACGAGGAGAGCCGTGTTTTACATGGGGACTGTATGGAATTGCCATATCGGAAAATGGATTACTATACACGGCTGAGTGTAACTGGCACCTCGTTGGTCAAAACCCGAGTTGGCGGTATTGTGTGAGACCTCAGGCCAGTTTGCGTAATCTTCAACGTTTCTACATGCCAGCTCTACAAATAAGGCACAGTACATGGGTTCAACAGTACACGAGTTAATACCTTAATACCGGCAGTTGTTCCCAGCCAGCGACGAATCTCGCAGAGACATTCGAGATGGAGAATTGGCGAACGGGGTTTCCATGTGAGCCTGTCGAAAGCGCCATCATCATTCTCGCAGTCAGTCTCGAACTCGTTGTTTTTGCCATCTGCCGCCCCAATTGCCGCTTCAGGGTAGCTGACTACATACGAAGGCCCAGGCCCGTTCACTGCCTCGATTCGAGACCGTACTTGCGGCGATCACCAAGCAACATTGAAAGTCGGTTAGTAATACACACTGTTCAGAAACGGCCCCCTATGCGTGAGCGACTGGCTGCACCCCTGCATTCGCAGGGCTTGAATATGTAACGAAGCCATGCTGGCTCGAGAAAGCGCCAAGCGGGCGGAACGAGGTCACCGTCATGGCAACAACAACAACAACAACAAAGAACAGGGGTAAGTAACGGACATATGTACATACAAAAGTCAAATGGGAGAAATTGCTGACAATTATTCTCATTGTCCGGAGCAAAAGCAGCGCAATTCATTCGCATCTTCGGGGAGGGAGAGAGGACTCGCGACGTCACCGGGAAGATCGATCATACGCTGCCCCCCAGGGGTTCCTGGATCTCACGTAGGGGCGACCATCGTGAATGGGGATCGAGATTTCCGTGTCTGGGCCGTCCCTCGAGATGGGCCTTTGACAGGCACGAATGAAAATCCCATGCTGAGCTCGAGGCGGGACCCGGCACCTTGGCCCTGTTTGAGGAATCCTGTTTGCCTGCTAGTATTGCTAGTATTACGGGTATTGCTCCAAGGTGGCAAACAATGAAGGAATCTACAGAGCTGAGAGAGAGCAACGCCATGTGTACTATGGGCTTTTCCCCCTGCTCCGCGGAAATGGAAACGTCGAAACCGAATGATTCTTTGGTCTCGACCCCATGGAATAATCACGGAAGAAGAGGCCCTGCTCACACTTTCTGGAGCGATGCAAAATCTCGTCCCTGTCATGGACAATGGCCCAGTGGCGCATTCGAGCCCTGCATCAAGTACGATGGGAGATGTCCATCCAGATGATGCTGCAAAGTTCCGTGGTTCAGTACCTGCACTCTCACACTCCTCACACTCTTGTTACTTCTTGTCTTGACTTTGCATAACAAAGACCAGCTCCCTGTCTCGCCCCGTCTCGCCGCGGTGGCAAAGAAAAGGCGATGCGAAATCACAATGACGGCATTTGGTCATGGGAATGATTGAAAAGGCAGAAAAGCACGGTGGCATAAAACAAACGGGGAGGCCACGAGCCCCTTGTCTCGTATGTACGACAACTTACTCGTAGGAACAATGTGGACATGACGACAAGGACTTGGGCATGTCGCATCTCGATGTCCTATCCTGTGACAAGCACTGCAAGAAAAAAATGCCCGAGCGCTGGCACCGTACGGGCGCTGCTTGCAGAACGGGGTGACGGCGTTTTCTTTTCACCAACCGCTCTTCGTCTCGAAAAGGGGGGTGGAGGAGGCTGCTTGTCAACCACTAACTGGGTAATTTTTCTTGCCTCACCTGGATTTTTTGTCTTGCGGCTCGAGTTTGACGATCCACAGGCTAAACTTCGATTCCCGTCGACTCGACGCGATCCTTACTGGTTGATGCAAAGGCCGCGCCATTGGAAAGGGAACTACCGGGGTGTGGACAAGGGGCGGACCTACATAAGGGGAGGGGGTGCAGGTAGCCAACGACGAAACGGTTCGCTGGCGGTTTTTCCCAATCGGCTGGGATACTATCAGTGACAAGGCTGTTCGCGGAAGAAGTGTTCTTCCAGCCAATATGCCTGCGTCTGCCCCCCCGTATATTTTTCTTCCTAAACCTCCGTCGGGGCATCAGATCGAGATCTTTGCTCGTTCAGTTCAGTCCCAGCCAAGTACAAGTCGGTACCACGACTGTTCCCATCATCTCGATTCCCTTGACTATTTCTCACGCCCCCCCTCCTTCTGCTCTTTACTCCTGGCTTATGTACCACTGTACGTACGAGTAATATGCGCCTTTTGTCCGTCCCAAGCACCCCCATGGTCAAAGGCATCGCGATTCCGGCCGACATGATCGAAAAGTTGAGCGCCCATCTGGGCTTCCACGCTTCTCTGCTTCCGCCGAGGATGGGAAAGCTCAACAGCTGACAGGGGGCGCAAGGTCTCGCATCTCGATAACGCTTCATGACTGAGACGCGGGATCCACAACTCTATCGACCATGTCGCGTGTTGGCCTGCAAACTGTCTTTGCCTCAGCATCACCACTCTGTCAAGCCCGCTTTCGAATCATTATCCAGAAGAGTTGCCTTTGTTGTATGCTGGCATTACATAAGCCCCGCCATCTTAGTTTGGCCCGTTTCCTAGGCACAGAGGAAAAGGATACATGACGTCGTCGCCAACCAACGTCATCGCGCTCAACTTCTGCAGATAAGTTCTGACTCTGAAGCAATGATTCCGTTGCAAAAGGCATAGGATTGTTATGATCTTCTAGGTTGACCATTTCGTTCCTGCTGCTGCTGCTGCTGCTGCTTGGCAACCACCCGAGAGAGGGAAGGGCCGCCTCCGTTAATTAGACCATGACACAATGCTCTTGAGATGACGTCCTTGTTCGAAACACATTGGTTGATCCCGCGCTAGCAGTCTGCGAAATTGGATCCAACAGGACATGAACAGATGATGCCGGATGCTGATACTGGGCCGTCTTGAGGGGCCTGACTGACTGACGTGCATGCATGCATCCACATCCATCCATCCATCACCATCGATGGAGTCCGGACACACTTGTCGGCTGGGCGGAGGACAGACGGCTTGCCTGGAACTGCGGCCCGGAGTCTCTGCGCCGGCGGACGAGGAATGGGAACTTTTGCCACGCTCTCTTACCAAAAACTCGAAGTGCGGATGGGTGCCTGCATCACGACGGAACGCGGGAATGCGCCTTGACGCTTCGCAAAACTTCTGTTGTACAATCTACGGAGTACGCTCCCACACATTTGCAGATATTGTATGCATGCGTGTCTGTACATATGTAATGTAGATAAGCAGCAGTTGCTGCTTATGGATGGCATGTCAGTGCATACAACACAGCAGTAGACCATAGACACAGGCCTCGTTGCATCGCTTGATTCCGGGCATCAGACGAAGCGCATCATCTGACATCTGTCTGTCTCTGCGACGCCCGACGTATGCAGACAGCGCATCAACTCGGGCCCCAAGCTTTGACGGAGAGTCATCACCCAACTTTTGCGCATGAAGGAAACAGTATGTAATTTGACATGACGTCTGCACATTGCACATACAGCTGTGTGTGCGTGTGTGCCTCAGTAACATGATCATCTCAGAGTGTAATGTATGTCGAGTAGAGTCAATGAGACTGACAGTGGAAAGATAAGTACAAGCACATACAAGCAGGGTACCTCACTCCGACAGCTCCTGGATAGCGACACCCCTCCCCTCCCTCGCTCCCTCCCTCCTCACCTCCAGCAACCTCCGCAGCAGCTCATGGCATGGCCCCATCCATGATGGCATCCATGATCCAGGCTCCGTTCCTCTGTCTCTCCACTCTCCGCGCCCGCAGCCACGGACGGTAGGCTAACCTGGCTTTTCTTTGCTGGCCTTGGCTTTCCCGGGCAAAGGGCCTGCGAACGTGATGGCACCGGTTCCGCAAATGTCGTAGTTTGCAACAGAATCCTCTTCTTCCCTTTTGAACCGCTTCAATCCCCCATCATCCTCTCCCATCGACTTTTGCGACACGTCTTCGATCCCCCGCCGTGCCTCTGTCCCCGACTTCAAAAACGCACATCGACCGACCTGTTCACACACACTTCGCGTCCCAAGGGCAGCAGCCATCGCAATCGACACCGCCTGCCTACCTTTGTTGTGACGAGATCGTTCCACCCTCCATTCTTCTCCCCTCCTCCCCAGCAGGCCCCTCATCATCGTGACGACCGATGCACAAAGGGAACAACCGAATCTTCATCTCCAGCACTTGATTCGAAGTCGCTCTGAGACGCCCGATACTCGCTCGAATCTCTCTCTCTCTCTCCTTCCGCTCTCTCTTTCTCCTTCCGCTCTCTCTTTCTCTCCACGTACAACCGTTGTATTCTCGCAGCCGCGTCCTGGCGACCCGCGCGTTTCTTCGCACCACAAGATATCCATAATCTCCCCGAACTTGGTCTTCGCACCTCGCCTCCCGAACTCGAGCCGATATCATACAGCTCCCTGTCGCGGCCTCTGGAACGAATACTAGCGGCGTGGAAACTCGTTCGACCTTGTTGATTCATCGACTCGAATACCTTCGGCCGATATTGAACGCAGGATCGCAAGAGCCGTACAAATAACTAATTTTTTCGGACAAATCAACATCAAGCATCATCCGCCTGGCTCGGCCTGTTTCCATGTATGTTCCAGCTTTGGACATAAAAACTCGACCCAATCAAATCTCGAGCGAGCAGGAACCTGTCAGCAGGAGGAAAGCAACGTAAACCGGCTGAATGAATCGCGAGCTGGAATCCCTTTTCGCCGAGTTGGGCCTGGCTCAATATCTCGACGCGTTTGTTGACCAGGGCTTCGACACCTGGGATACCATTCTCGACATCCAGGAATCTGACCTGTACGTACTCGCGTTGATGCAATGCGAGCGGTCCATGTGCTGACGGAAAGACGCAGTGATGCCTTGGGTGTGAAATTGGGCCATCGAAGGGTACAGCATAGCCTTTTCCCTTGCGCACCGCCATCCTTGTCCCCGCTGACCCTTTGCCAGAAACTTCAACGACGCATAGCGAATGCGCGAGGCATCGCCCCTAGCGTGTCGCTCGGATCATCGTCGTCGACAACTGGCACCACCGAAGAAACAAGGAACGGAAGCCCCCGACATCAGGTATGTCGACCAGATAGCGCCGCAGAGGCTAGTGGCGTCACGAAGCGCAAATACCGACGTCATCCAAAGGTTCGTGCTAGACCATAATCTTGCCAACTGACACACGAGCTAAAAAAGTTGCGCTAGCCGGATGAGAATGCTCCCGAACGGCCGCCATCGGCCTATGTGCTCTTTTCGAATAGTGAGTTGCGATAACTGTCCCGTTCCTGCTTTTTCATGTTGGATTTCTGTGTCGGACTTTGCTCATGCTTCCCTGCGTCGCCAGAAATGAGAGAGGATTTGAAGAGCCAGAACTTGACGTTTACCGAAATCGCGAAACTCGTCGGGGAAAACTGGCAAAGCCTGCCTGCGGTCGAGAAGGAAGTATTCGAGAATCAGGCCAACGCGGCCAAGGAGAAATACCACCGAGAGCTGGCAGAGTACAAGAGAACGCCGGAATACCGTCGATATATGCAATACCTTCATGAGTTCAAGGACAAGCAAGCGCGTCAAAACAGATGTTGGTCACCTGCAGCTACACGGTCTTCTGGTCAGCTTCCAACTAACCCCTTTCCCCTCTTTGCAGCTCACGACGCGACGAAACGGCCCAAGATAGAGCCCGCTCGAATACGACATGGGAGCACAAGCAGCAGCGCGACGCCGGTCGGCACAAGCGGCTCGGCGGGGAGTGGCAGCGGTAGCAACAGCGAACGACTGCACGGAAGCGAACCTCCACCCGGCCGAAGAGAAAGGGTGGACTCGACGGCATCGATGGCTGGCTCGCAACAGTCGTCCACGGCCCCTACACCCATCACGGCTCATCATTCCATGGACGATGCTGGGCCTTCCCCAAGAACGTCGCAATTCGACGCAAGCCCCAGGGATGGTCACCCGCGACCGCTCATTCAACAAGCCTCGTGGCGAGACCGAACGCGAACTGAGTCGGCGAATCAGCCCCTGCCATCGCTGTCAGACGTGCTCGACGGAGGCAAGAGAGGCTCAGATGTCACAACAGTACCCATGGATAGCAGTCATGGCGCCCCGAGCCTGATGTTGAACAGACGATCATTGAATGACGCCGTACCCGTGCCCTCACATTCGCGAGTGCCCTCGCTGCGCCACGAGTCATCGTCCACCAGTACCAGCGGCTCAGGGAGCACGGTATCGAGCGCGGCTCGGAGCTACGGCGAGGGTCCGCTGCCCATCCATGCTCTTCTCTCGAGCCGCTCCTTGGCTTCTCCTGGGCGCGACATGCTGCCCAGGCGGCTGCCAACCGGCACCAGCAGCCCAGCAGAGCAACGACCGCAACCGCTGGCGCATGACGGAGGACCGAGGGGTTATGGTACTTTTGGCCCTTCCCCCCTAAGTTAGCCAAGCAAGCATTGCTAACATGAGACACAAAGGTTTCCAATCCGAGTCGTCTGCCTTCCAAAAGATGAATGTGGAGCGCTCATCCGATGGCGACGTGGTCATGACAGCCGTCGAGCCAGTCGTGTCCATGTCCAACGGCGGCTCCAAGGATGGCCTCGACGGAATGAGCGCTCTCCTGAGGGCAGGTGAGATTGTCGACGGCCACGGCCACCCATAATA
>JADHZA010000185.1:0-41731 GCA_018831705.1 Torrubiellomyces zombiae
TTACTTGACGGGCAGACAGGGAGAGTCGGTATCACAGCTTTTAAATAGGTCCGGGTGGGGAGACAGGCGTGACAGGCACACAGGCACCAAAATATTGACAGATGCCATTCGAGGTCCGTGAATTCCGTCCCGGGTGCTGTCGCGTGAGGTTGAAGTGGAAGCACGCATTTACTCACTACCATTTCAGGATCAGTGTCTTGGGGGCGCTTTCCTTGCAAAAGCGGTTTGCTTACGTGAGGCCTGTCTATGGATGTTTCTGTTTCAAAATTTCCGTGCATGTACGGACTAGCCTCGTCGTTGAAGATAAAACGCTTTGCCGCCCTGACTCAAATATGCATGTATGTACGGAGTATGTACAGTACATACAGATATATCCGCTGCACACCCCTTGCCCGCCGTGGACGGCGGGCAGGAGTGGATCAGGGGCATCACAATCCTGTGAGCGAGCTGACGTGCTTGTATGACGGCGGAGATTTCTCATGCCTGCCGGCTGGTCAAACTGCTTGGTCGATGGAGGTCGACATTGTCGTGATATCGCATCCACGAGTACAACAAGAAGCAGGTAAGTATGTACATAATAGCGGGCAGCTTGCCGCTACAAGGGTCATTTCCTTGGTGGCTGGCTACTTGCGGCGCTTTGGTGGGCCGCCTGCTTGTACCCGTGGGTGGCCCAGTTCTGTTTTCGCCGTTCTATTAGCAGGCATTCCCGTGGCACCATTCCCTGCAAGTACAAGGCAGTACTCCGTTCCCCAAGGAACATTACAAACTTGATGTACCTTCATGATAAGCATTATGTGGGGAAGTACGGGGGATGTCCCTCTGTGCTTGCGTTTGTTGTAAGTACCTGCCTCATCCATGCAATGGTCGAGCGAAACATGTTTACCCACCCGGCCGGCGCCGCGGGCAGGCTCGGCAGCGCTGGACTGGGATGAAACTTGACAAGCAGAGATAAACACAAGAGAAGCTCGACGAGATTGGGATCACAACAACAACAATAATCGGAAGAGTCTTCTTGTCCCCCCACTCCCGCTTTGCTGGGTCGAGGTGGCGTGAATCGGAATGAAATACCCCCACCACCAGCAAACTCGAGGTTGGAGTGGGCGTCAGCCACGGATACCTGGGAGCCTTCTATTCCGGACTACCTTGACCTTACTCAGTATTAGTCCCCTTCCCAATGTGACCACTAGTACTCCCCGTACAGAGTGCTAAATAGCCGTACCCAGACGCACCTAGGCTGATGTTGGTAAGGGCTGCTATAATTGTACCTTTACGAGTAAGCTCAACGCGGCGCAGGGCGCACATGGTCCGCGACCAAGGCAGCAGTCCAACAGCTTCCAGCTAGGGCAAATGCGGTCGCCTCGTCCACCGGAAGGCCTTGAACCCCGTTTCCTGCGAAGCCTGTGCTGTATTGGGCCTGCTATCTGGCCAGTCCCAGTTGAGTACGCACTTTGTACACTGGTAGTTCCTGTCAGGAGTCAAGACCCTGGACCGTGGTGGATCCGGGGGCAACCAACGGACAAGGGAAAATTAGGCACGGGTGTCGAAGAGACGAACCCATCGATGCTTTGAATTGTGACAGCCCGTTTCGAAAATGGCTTCGTGTAGCCCAGCGGGCGTCATGTATGTAATCTAAGTGCTCGCCTTGTTCCAACTTTGATTGCACTGCTCCTTCAGGCCCTCTCTCTCCCGCAGCTTCCTCATCCCCAGTCAAAGTAAGCTCGACAACAGCCACTTGCCCACCCTCGTCGCAAGCTTAATGGTTCTTCCTCATCTTCGTCGCGGCGCGCCGAGAATCTCCATCTCAGCGTACAGCGGTCCCCGGTCGTCTGTCAACTGACATCATCGTGATCGCCGCCAAAATCTGGAAATCCAACTGCACAGATTCAGCGCCAGAAAGAACGACTTTCTCCCCGTTGCCGTCCTCCATCCGGTTCTATTTTCGAGTCTTCTCTGGGGACATGAAGTGACATTGGCTCGCTCTTCTTTCTTCAACCTTCCTACTTGACCGAGCCGGGACCAGCGTACAAAGAGTCTCGATTCTCGACTGCAGGTGGATGCCAGGCAGTCCTCGCCCAACAGCACAAAGCCCAGCACCACCACGACTCCGGCGCAAATGACGCCCCTTGCGGTTTCGGCTCCCTCTTCTCTCATTGTCCTCCTTTGAGCCATGGACAAGAAAGAGGATGCGAAACAAGGGCGAATTTCTGAAAGGTCATCAGCACTAGGGGCTCAATCAAAGCATCTGAGCGCGGACCACCTAAGATCGGACCTGGCCCAGGTCCCTCGCCTACTACGGGGCGAAAGCCAGGCGTCCGACCTGTTCGCCGACCTGAGCCAGCATCAGGAGCTGGGCGGTTTTCTCGAGTCCAGGAGACATTCTGCGGGCGCCGTCAACTTGCTCAGGGACGCAGCCGCCTCCTCGAGGAGGAGTTCGCGGCCTGCGTCGTTCGACGACGACCGCACCTCCCGCTACTATACCCAGACACCCAACGACACGAGACGATCAGCGGCCGTCGCCGCTGCGCCTACGATACCCTGCGCGTCCCCCCCAGGCTCGAGCGAGGCCAGCTTTGTCGTCGCTGGCAAATCTGATACGGATGACTCGGCCGGAAGCAGCAATACCGAAGACTTCTTCGCGACCATGGGTGTGGATGGGGCCGCCGTTATGGAGGGCCAATCGTCTGCATCGCCATCGTCAACGCCCAGATCAAGTCTCGGCTGCAGCAAGACGCGGCCCAATAGCGACGAGAACCAGCAACTCGAGCGCCTCCTGCTGTCAACCTCAAAGGTGGACAAAGCGTGTCTGGTGTTTCCGAAAGCGGGACCCTTTGAAGGACAGCTCGTCGCCTTGGTCACTGCGCCAGCACCTGCCCTGCGCAGGCACTCCTTCACTCGACCACCGCGACCTCCACCACCACCGCCCCTGCCGTTACAGAATGAGCAAGATGGAGAGCAAACCCCACTGCCATTACCGCTACCGTTGCCACTACCACTGCCACTATCGCCCCTGGTGCTGTCCCAACCGACGACTTACAGCACAGACACCACGTCCAACCGTGACAACAGCCATCCCACCAACAGCGACCCCCTCAAACCAATCTCTTTGATCTCCGAGGCCGAGCACGAATCCGGACGCAACCGGGTTCATGCCCTCAAGACTACCGTCGCAGAATGGGGAGCACCCGCCCGAAGACGACCTGATGTCTGGGTCTTGCTTGACGCCATGCCTCTTAACAGTAACGGCCAACCTGATGCACGGCAATTGCAGATATGGGTTCAGAACATGGGCGAAGACTGTGAGCGTCGAATCATGAGTATGCAAGTATTGATGAAGCAGCAGCGTAGCGCCCAACCGGTTCATGTCATTCCCCGTCGACCGGTAGATGCACCGGCAACAAAACCCAAGACATCGGCCATCTGTACGCCATCCATCGCGGAACTACCAGGGAATCATTTGTCGAAGAATCCGCAAGCACGGCCGGACTCGACGCTCGGGTACGATCCAGCCCAGTTCGATGACGATGCCGGCCCAGGCGTCTATCAGCGCGAAGGAAGGGCGAGGCTGGACCACGATGATGGGAAGCAGGTCGTCTCACAAGGATCAGAAGAGCAAGACGTTGGCGAGTACTTCCCCCTAGCTGTGATGCAGCAGCTTTTCTTCCGCACGTCCATAAACCGTGGCATCGAGGCGGCATCCTCTGGCGCCCCTGAATTCCGCTTCAGCCAAGGCATCTTGCTGGATGTCAAGGGCAGCGTCGCTTTGGCTGACGTCGAGGCCGCCATTGATGTTCTCACCTCACGACACTCGATGCTGCGCGCGCGGTTCCGACTCATCGATGAAGGCTGGGCACAGGTCGTTGCTCACGCGTCCAACAAGGCCTATCGTTTCCAGCACGCCTTTGCTCGCGGCGACGACGAGCTGCGAGCCGTAATCGCCCAGACAAAGACTTGCCTCAATCCATTCAAGGGCCCCGTGTTTGCCGCACAGCACATCCGAACTGGCAGCAGTAACCGGCAGTTGCTGTATCTCGCTGCTCACTGCCTCGTCATCGACCTCATCTCGTGGCGCGTCCTTCTAGACGACCTTGACGAACTGTTTCAGCATGGTGCGCTTGTTTCTGAACCCTCGATGCCATTCGTCTACTGGACAGACTACTCGAGCTTTGAGAATAGTCAGCACCTCATCGAACCGGCGCTACCGTTCGATCTCAGACCCCCTGACCTTGCGTACTGGGGGCTTGAGCCTCCACACCAACTGGTCAAGTTGAAAAGCGTAGACAAGCATTCATCCCTCAATCTTGTTGAAGATACGGCAAAGATATCCTTTACTCTGACCCCTGACGCTGCTGCGTCCCTCGATTCCGTCTGCAATAAGGTCTTCCGTACTGAGTCCGCCGACATCTTCCTCGCATCCTTGCTGTACGCTTTCCACGAAACGTTTCCCGACCGCGACGTGCCGGTGGCATGGAAGCAGGAACATGGCCGTGATTCTTCCAACACAGATTTCAACATTGCTCAGACAGTTGGCTGGTTCACAACGCTTTGCCCCATCAGCGTCTCTGTCGATGCCGGTGCCGACCTGATCACTTGGATCAAAATGGTCAAGGACACGCGAAGGGCTATCCCGCGCAACGCCATACCTTTCTTCACATCCAAATTCGCCTCTGCGTCCTCGATCACGGTGCCCTCGCCCTCGTCCTCTTTCTCATTACCCATCGAGGTCATGTTCACTTGTTTCGACTCGCTCCAGAAGCAGATGCGTAGGAATGGCGTCGTGGAGCCCATTGCTGGTCCCGATCAGGATGGGTCATCAGCGCTTCAATATGACACTGGATCATCTGTCGGCCGTATTGCCTTGTTCGACATATCTGTCAGTATTGATGAAGTACACGGCGCACATGTTCAGTTCAACTACAACACCAACGCAAGCCATCAGGAACTTTTGGTGACGTGGATGCATAACTTCGAACACGCAATACTCGAGGCTATTGGAAGGCTAAGAGGCATGATGCCCCAACTCACGTTGGCTGACGTGCCACTACTCGAAACCTCGTACGATGCACTTACGGCATCGGCGCCAAGCCGCCTTTCGGACATCGGTCTTGATGGCGTGGCCAACGTTGAAGCCATCCATCCCGTGGATCTCTTGCAACAAGAGATGCTGCTTGCTCAAAGCCAAGATCCCGGTTGCTATCAGGTCAGCAGGACGTACGAGCTTGTCATGCTGGATGGTACTTTTCTCGACCAAGGCAGGCTTTGTCAGGCTTGGGAAGCGCTGGTGTCAGCTCAAAGCATGCTACGCAGCGTCTTCATAGACAGCATGACCGAGAATAGCCTGTTTGATCGTGTCGTTCTGCGGAAGACTTCTCCCGTCATGCTATTTCTCGACTCAATGAACCCCGTCGAGAGGCTCTCGGCGGTCCCACCCATGTTGCCCGTACCATCTCAACCGCGGCATAGACTGGCTGTGAGCCGTTCACTCGTGAAAACCTATCTCAGGTTTGATTGCAGCCAGTCCCTCTGTGACGTAAGTCATTCACCGGCTTGCCTCTGACCCCTCTTCTTCCGAACCTGACGCTAACCTGTTGCCGATGTAGGTGACGGCCATTGATAGCTTGATAGCACAGCTCAAACGCTTGTACATGGGCGAAGAATTCGATGTCAGCGGAAGTCTGCTACTGCATCGTGACCGTCACGTTGCCTCGACAGATGCTTCTCATGGCCTCGACATCTGGACAGCCAACCTCTCCGACGTGACTCCTTGCATTTTCCCGCCTCTGGCTTTACAAAGCCACGAGCGGCTGGAGTCGCGCGGCATCAGTCTCGATATCGACCGCGAACGCCTGTCGCAGTTTTGCAATGAGAATGACTTCGATCCTTCAACCGTCATTCAACTTGCTTGGGCTTTCGTATTGCGCACCTACATCGGTGAGGATCGCGTCACCTTTGGTTTTCAGTTCCCCGGCGGACGCGGGCCCTTGGCGAATACGGCCAAATGTGTCGGTGATGTTGCGGAAATGGCCCCCTGCATCGTTGGGTTTTCGCCCTTTCAAACTGTTCTGGATACGTTAGAAGACTTGAACAAATTCGCCAGAGATGTCCAAGACGCAGAGGTGCCTACAAGAGCGGAGTTCGAACATGCTTTAGGCTTGCAGCAGCATGTCCTCTACAACACATCCATTACTTGCCAAGACTACTTAGAGTGCCAGTCCCGACTCGAGAGTGATGGCGTTCCCAAGGCCGGCTCCTGGGAGCCCATGTTGCTGGCAAGCACTCTGGATGCGAACTGCGACCTTTCCTTGTGCATCACGTTGCACGGACATGGTTTGCAGGCCGATGTGAGCTACCGCTGCCTCACACCGGGACAACTCATCAATGTGATGAACACTTTTCAACGGGCCTTACAAATCATTATATACGCGCCTGAGCAGGAAGTTTCCCATATCGATTTGTTCACAGAACACGACTATCAGCAAATCATGACCTCGGATAACGAGAGCTATCAAGCGGACGTGGGCATCGCTGGCTGCTTGCATGAGCTCATCACTCGACAGGCTCATATGAGGCAACACTCTCCCGCCATTTGCTCACGGGACGGTGAACTATCCTACTGGCAGATGGAGGACCTTGTGTCAAGACTGGCAACCTATTTGGTCAGCCAGGGAGTGGTATGCGGGACTCTCGTTCCCGTAATCTTGGAAAAGAACCGGTGGTCCCCTGTAATTATGCTGGCAGTTCTGAAAGCTGGTGGCTGCTTCGTGAGCCTTGATGCACACGACGTGATCACGGCCAAATCGCTCGTTCAGCAGCTGAACCCCATCCTCGTCATCGTGTCAGAAGGCGCTTGGAAGCACGTCAGCTCGTTTCTGCAGACCTTCGTCGTCGTCAATGAGACCTTCCTCCTCTCACTCCCACCTCAGCAGACGGCACTTCCGCAACAGCCGACACCAGAGCAGGCCGCTTGCGCATTCTTGACCCCTGGGCCTAGGTCAGCACGAGGCGTCTTCTTCACACATCAGTCTCTTTGCTCCATTCTCTCGGCTCAAGGGCCCGCGCTGCAAATCAACAACAAGAGCAGGGTTCTTCAACTTTCTGCCTTTAGCGTCGATATCATGCTTGTCGAAATTCTTGGCACTCTGCTTCACGGAGCTTGTATCTGTATTCCGCCGGCATTGGAACGCATGACTGATCTGGAAGGCGCAATGGCTCAAATGGACGTCTCGTGGACGTATATGACGACGGTTCTCTCACGCAAGATAAACCCAGCCGCCATACCAAGCCTGAAAACGGTCTGCTTTCGCACGCGAACCCTCGATGAGATAGCCTTCCGCCCCTGGATAAGAGTTTGCGATGTCCTCCTTGCGTATGGAGCGCCTGATGTGTGCCCGCTGGCCATTTCTGTCTTCAACATAACCGCAACTGGCGATACCAGCGTGATTGCCCCCCCTCTCATCGGCAGGTTCTTGATACTGAATTCGGAGGACCATAAAAAACTGATTCCCATGGGCGGCGTTGGTGAACTTGCCATCGACAGCCCCATTGTCACTCCGCACAAGTATGTCCCGGGGCGGCCAATGATCGACCCTGCCATGCTAGGGACGACATCTGGCAAGCCCAAGTGGCGCTATTTGAGGACGGGGCATAGAGTCCGGTATCTTGACAACGGCCATATTCGATTTCTGTCTAGCATGCGAGACGAAGTCGTCGTGAACGGTTCCGTTACCATGGCCGTGGACATAGAGAGCCAGATCCGCCAATGTCTCGGAGGTGAGGTTGACGTTGCCGTGGAGCCCGTTGTGACGATCGACGCTATCAATGCTCTGGCAGCATTCTTGGAATTCGGCGATGCACAATTTAACGGGCCGGCAGACTTGGATCGTCTCACACCGCAGATGCGCTCTAGATTGGCTGCTGCGAAGAGTTTGGCTGAAGCGCATCTAGCCAAGTCTACCAAATTCTCAGGAACATCCAGCCCAGCACCAACTATCTTCATCCCTGTGCGACACTTTCCGCTCTCCACCTCGCTCAAGATCAACCGACGCAAGCTGCAAAAGATCGCGGCATCGTATACCTATGCAGATCTTCTTCAACTGGCAAACATGTCCGCCAGCGCTCAACAGTCCACTATTGGCCTGAAGGCGAAACCCTTACCCCTAACTAAAACAGAAGAGTCTATGCGACTGGTATGGGCCGCGGTTCTACACTGTTTGGCCACTGCCATTCGGCCCACGGACAGCTTCTTCGATGCTGGCGGTGATCGGCTACTGGCCATGCATCTGGTATTGTCTTGTCGCCAGCGTGGATGGGAGGTTCCGCTCCACCAAATACTGAAGGGCGCCACATTGACTGATGTATGTCGTCTACTGGCTGTGAACGAAGAGCAGCATCCGGATCTCGAAAAGCTAGCCACATTCAGAGCCAACGACAACAGCGGCAACAGCATCAACGGTTCATTGTCGGCGCCGTCGACACATGAAGGCATCGATCACGGCCTGGTGAAGCTCGTGATAGCCCCGCAGCTCGGAGTATCTTGGCAAGATGTGCTTGAAGTGGCGGAGGCATCGTCGCAGCAGATTCAGAGCCTCGAGTCGTCCGTCTACGGAGCTCGCAGTGACGTTCGCTGCCTCGTCGTCAGCTTTGAGGGCCCGCTACAGCCAACACAGCTGGAGCAAGCTTGTGAAGCTCTAACCCGCCTGCACCCTGCCCTACGAACAGCTTTTGCCATCCATGACTGTAAACTCTATCAAGTGGCACTGGGTGGCTTCCAGGCTAGCTTCAAACACCGTACTCACTCCGCTACTGCAGATCTTCAACGGGAAACGGAGCAGGTCATTCGGCAAGCCCAGCAGGAGGCGAGTTCTGAGCTTCGACAACCGGTCACTCAATTCACTCTGCTCGACTTCGGAGCGCACGCCAAGTTGGTGATGCGCTTCAGCACGGCTCAATTCACCAAATCATCGATACCACGGCTAATCCAAGATCTTGTCGAACTATACGAGCAGCCAAGTGTGTCGCTTCCTGTACCACGCCGAGCAACTTTCTTTGAATATTTGCGTGCTATGAGAGAAGCCAGGCTCTCTGAGAGCATCCAACATTGGCGGAGACGGATGTCAGGGGCGCGCATGACTCAAATTGTTCCTCACAAGCAGCCACAAAAGCCAGTCTCCTTCGTCAAAGAGGTGAGAGACACGGCAGAGCTCGAGGCAGCCACTTTGGACGCATGCGGCATCGGCATTGACACTTTGGTCAAAGCAGCCTGGGCAATCGTCCTGGCAACGTTGTCTGGCAGCGCTGACGTTGTTTTTGGCGAGCTTGTTGATGGGCGTCGACTACGAACACAGACGAGTCTCGATGTTGATTCGGTTGCAGGGCCAATGGAAAGCCTCGTACCTGTGCGAGTTCGATTTCCTCATGTCAAGAGTGCGCCGCTGCAACTGTTACAGCTAATACAGCGAGATAGTATGGCCTCGAGACCTTACGAGGCCCTGGGCGCGCGTACAATCGTTCAAAAATGCTGCTGTTCCTCTTCCGAGCCTCGTGGGGAAGAGGACTGGCCTCGCTGGGCTCGCTTCAGCACTATCGTGCGCCATGATTCAAAGCGACCTGTCGATGGGTCTATTACCAGCAGCATGGGAGCCAACACTACCTTCACGTATGATGTCGTTCGCCCGCCCGAAGCCACGCACGATATTCCAGATCTCTTTCTCGGCTCGACGGCGGTCGCTTCTGACAAGTTGCTATTGAGCCTTCGTTTCGCTCCAGAACGGGTTCCGGAACGTCTCGCAGAAAGTGCCATGAGCATGTTCGTCACGGCCCTGCGCGCCCTGACTTGTCGTGAGACCATGGATCAACCTATTCTCCAACCTTCGGGCGACTACGAGACTCTGCAGCCCCGTGTTCTCGTTGAGGCGCCGCCAGACACCACCACCAGTGGCGCACCCAAGCCCTCTTCTACCTCAGAGCCCGATACCTTTTATAATTGGCTCACTACCGAGCAACGCGAATCACTTCAGCAGTTCCTCACCTTGACTTGGAACGAGGTGCTTCATTCTGTTACTCCAGAATCATCGGAAGCGGCGCTCCTGAGAGCTCGTTTCTACGATGTCGCGGGTTTCGTCTTGCCAGCACAGATCTTTGCGGAACGACTTAATCAAAGTCTCGGCAGGATCATTGGAGATGACGATATGAGTCTCATAACCGTATTAGCAGCCGAGCTGGTCGACAACCCCACCATCTCAGCGCAAATGGAGCTTGTGGCACGCAAGATGCATGATCACGGTGTGTTGGGCAAGCCCGGACGAAGGCGGACCATAAGCATTGGGTCCAGCAGCCTCTCTCTTAGCAACGGAAACGGGAGCAAGTCACCAACCATCTGGCCTTTTGCTCCTAAAACAAGCCTGCGCCGGTTGCGTGGCGGCGGAAGCACGGGCAGCGTCAAGGACTTGGGGGCCAAGGCGGGTGATTGGGTCCGGCAGCGCGTCAATTCCAACAAAGAGAAAAGCCCAAGTGTCATATTCGAAGATAGCAGTTGGGATACCGACACATACGACCCTGCCAATGCCAGCGACAACAACGACGTGGGCAAGGCCTCTGCGCAACACACTGGCGCCAACACAAGCAGCTCGAGTATCGCGCCAGCACCGAATCCTGCCATTGAAATCGGCTCGAGTGACGTCGGCGCCTCCACGTCCGCTGCCACGAGCCCTCGAGGTCCATCGCGTTCTGGCTCTATCACCGGAGACTTTAGTAGGAGGCTCAGTCGAGTCACTAGTCCGCGCTCGATTCTGACCAGGTTCTCTTCTTCGGCATTGCGAGGCAATGGTAAATCTGCATCATAATCAGATACGGATCTCAGAATTCTTCTTCTTTTGTCGACGGACAATTGTTTCGTCCACATTTGTTTACCACTTAATCCTCTTGTTTCTACACATGTATCCTCGCATCGTTTTGTCTATTTCCGCGATGTTCTAGATATCCCTGACTTTCAGCTGCTAATTTTGCATATGGCCTCTACGCGGGCACATCAAGGGATGATAAACAGGCATGGCGTTGAAAGGACTTTCTCTTGGCTTATTGCGCAAATACCATGATTTATATCATTCTTTACCCCCTAATCCTGCGAAAGGTTCTCGAAAACCTGTCAATTCTCATCAGCAGAGCAATCTGCGTGATACTGTTTACATAAATGTAGGAGATGTCGATAGAGCGGCAAATGTCAAATGACATAGATCAGATGCAAACGATCGTCTAAGGACGAAAAAGTCGCTTTATGCGCTCCTGAATACATGAGACTTGGTGTTTTCCCACGTGCAGGCCTCGATGTTTTGTGTCGCTGTTGCATATTTGTAGACATGTAGCTGGGCTAAGAAGGTGTGGAAACAGTAGAGTGAAATAACAACTCTCCCCTGGGTATACCTGTGGTTCCCAACCTGATAGTGTAACTGCTAATAAGAAAATAAGAACATCTCGTTTTCTTTACCCGTGAAGACGTTTACAGCTAAAGCAAAGAAACTCCGCCGCCCCAAAGCCCATTTCCATGAGGCATGATCGGACAATGTACCTCTCCCTTCAAACGCCAATTCGCCCCCCTATCCATTATTGTAAAAAGCATGAGAACATCTCAAACCATCCCTAGTTGCAGAAGAGAGCATGTAGAACATCTTTAACGCACCATGTCCGCTTGCCGCCAAGAGAACAAATGATCAAAGCCCAGCTACTCGAACTGACCGATGCGAGGGCCAAAGTACTCGCCAGGCGCCAGGACCTTGAGCGCACAGGCGTCGCCCTCGCAGCCGAGTTCGGAGACGTTGTTGCCCCACCAGTTGAAGGAGGTGTTTGTGTATTGCAAACTGAAGAAGATGATGACGCCTGATATGGCGATGCCGCAGGACCATGCTGCGGAGAGGACAAAGTTGTACTATTGGAGAGGCAAGTCAGTTGGGAGGTCTGAGACAGCAAAAAACATGGGGATGTTTTTACCTTTGACCATAGACCGAGGAAACGGTTCTTCAGATATATCCAGGATAGATAGGCAATGGGCACAGAGGGCCAGACGTAGGACATGTTGTAAGGGGCCCACACGATGCCGCCGTACATGATGGCCACGGGGTGGATCTGTCTCGTCCAGGTCCAGTGCGGGAAGCGCTTGTTCAACAGCCAGATGGCGACGACGATGAAGACGCCCAAGGGAAACCCGACGAGGGTGGCGCTGTACTGACCCTGGTGACCGAAGATCTTCTGCGGACCGACCGTGCCCCAAAGCACGGATGCGGTGAAGAAGGTATTGACGCCAGGGCAGGTGAGCTTGTAGGGCGCATCGGGGGTGCAGACGCCGTCGATGTGCAGCATCTGGAAGTTCAGGACGCCGATGCAGACGATGGTGCTGATGAAGGTGGCAATCATTTGCGCCGAGAAGGTCTGTCGAGGAGGAATCTTGACGTAGTGGGCCAGTTTGAGGTCGTTGCAGAACCAGATGGCGTGGGCGCACGTCACGTAGCCGAAGGACTTGAAGTAATTCATGGCCAAGGCGTTGCCGTCGACCCACGAGCCACCGACAAACTCGGCCAGCACGTTGAGCGTCACCTCGATACCTGTCATGGCTTTGATGATGCCCACGGGAATGACGAAAACGACGCACAAGGCGAGGCCGTAGAATATGACGCCGGGAGAAGTGTGCGTCTGCCAGCCGGCAATACCGCCGATGCCAAAGGCGATGGCAACAGCCAAGCAGAGCATGTACCACCACTCGGGGACCTCGGCATACGACTTCATGAGACGGTTGTGCACATCCAGGATCCGCTCCTCCTCTACAGGCTGCTTCTTTCTGCGCAGGCTGTAGAAGAGGGCCTTGAACCCCATGAATATCTCGTGACGATGATAAAGGAAGGCGTACGTCAAGGTCGAGGTGTATATGCCGAAGAAAAACATGTAAATGACGATGTTGCCAGCTCCTAGGAAAGGCGGGGAATAGTCTGAGTATTTCTCTTGGTTGAACAGGCCATGATCGTCGGTGGCCATGGTGATGTTGTATAGATTGGCGAAATGGTCGTAGACGCGATTGGTGTTGATGGGTAAGTATCCCGTGTTGTACACGTTCTTGTACCAGAATATCAAGACGACCCAAAACGAGGCGAACGCGCCGATGAAGCGGTTGACTGTGCTGAAAAAGGGCACCATGAGGGGATCGGCAGAGTCCCACAGGAGCACGTTCCAGTCCCAGGTCGGGAAGGGGTTGAGACCAAGACCGTTGTTGATACCTGTCACGACGTTGACGCCACGATGGTTGGGAGCAATCCAACTGATCCAGTTGAACTTGGACAAGCTCACCCAGATGTAGTTGGGGAACCAGAACCAGACAAACATGGCGCCAAAAGCGATGTAGAAGAACTTGATCCGTGAGACGCGCCATATCTTCCGGAAAGGGCCCTCGACGGGAGGGTTCACGTCTGTATGGAAGGCCGAATTCAAGGCGATAGTAACGAGGGATGCTGGCCAGACGCAATATGATGGGTAGACGAGGAATCGACGACAGATGCCAGCCATGCCGTAGCCGATGAAGTTGGTGGCTAACGCGATGAGAAGTTGGTAGACAAAGTGAGACGCGTACGGCTGATCAAAGTACTGCGGCAAGAACTGGACCCATATGATGTAATTCGTGTAGGGGGTATTGTAGGCCACGTTAGCCATGATGGTGATGAGCATGTGCTCCTTTTTGGAAAAGGGCCCGGGGTTGAGGGTATGTCGGGTGCCGAAGAGGGTGAAGCCCTTGTCGGGGAGCCATCTTTCCGCCGCCTTGCCGACAGGATAGGCCAGCAATTGGGCAACGTTGGCCATGACGCGAATGGCAGGTTGTCGGATGTCGAACAATTGGTTGACGAAAGCGAGGAGGACGGAAAATGTGAGGCCGATGGCCCAACTCCGAATGGTTGAACAAGGTGTCGTAACATCGTCTTTGTTGCTCACGACAGCGCGAACCTCGGCGTATGGGCTGTTACTCGTGACAAGGGCTGCTTCCACCTTCATCTCCTGAATGAGGTGCTGATGCTTCTCTGGATTGGTAAAGACGGCTTCGCTATCTAGGAAAGTCTTGATCTTGCCGATGACGGCGGACGGGAAATTGGGGTCCTTTTCGTGGATGCGCCGGACCCGAATCATGATTTCGCGCACTTCGTCAAGGGTATACTGGGATGCGAGCTCTTTAGCCTCGAGCAGGTCGTCCTCGGTGACGTTGAGATCATGCTCCGTCGCCGTCTGGAACTGAGAGGGGTTGTCATGGTAGCCGGAGAGGCCATCCTCGTCGTATGTGAAGGGGGGCTACAGACGAGGCGCAAGTTGAGGAGCGTTAGTTCCACTGCTCCTCTCCCAAGACGTTGATGGATTCTGTCGACTGGGCGCAAGCAAACTCACCGAGCTCGTGGTATGACCCGGCTTTTCGGCCAGCAGACTCGAGGATCGAGACAGTTCCTCGACAGCCTCCGCGGTGTCTCGCTTCTCGTTATCACCCATGATGCTAACAGACGGCCAGTGGTGGGCGAGAGCGCAGAGGCCAGAGCCGACAGGCCCAAGCCGGGGGGGCTCGTCGAATCAGAAGGGGTAACTTGGTCGCAACTGCCGGTGCGCGGCCTGCACTTCGGCGACGAAGACGGAGTCCGCGTATCGTTTGTCGATACGTCGTGAGAGATTGTGAGGCGCAAGGAGATTGGAGCGATTGGCGGTGCTGCGAGACCGTGTTGCGACCGATGTTGGGGAGCAGAATTGAGCGAGTCGAGGACAACCGACGAGATGCTGTCGACGAGCCAAGGCCGCCTGGTGGACAAGACGAGCGAGGCAAGTAATGCTTGGGGGGTGCCGGGGTGTGTACCTGGCAGGTAGACCTCGTTAAGTTTGCCCTCTGAATGGGCACTGACTCGTAGACAAGACGGTGCAAAGTTTGGGCGGAGAAGTCGACGGTGCGACTTGGAGGTACTTGGCCCCTCGATCCCAAGGGCGGGTCGTGGTGGCGGGGCCCAGGCGGTGCCGAGACCCGTTTGGCGGCCTTGCAGACGTGGGGGAAAGTGCAGCACCGTACCCAGCCAGTGAGCACAGTAATATTGCTTGTAGGGGGCTCTGATGCCCGTGTGCTGTTTGAACGATCGATGCTTGCCAAGAAGTATGACCTACATTTTGGGGGTTTGCGTGACCGCACATGTACGACATACTAATAATTGTAGTAGTTGCTGCTTCTTCTCCCCCCAGAACCGCTTCAGGCCTCAACATCAACTCCAGACCACTACGTACATAATTACCAGACCTACAATGCTATCAAAATGTCTTGATGGGAACCCCTCCTGTAACCTGAGCCAGATAAATACCGAGTGCCACAACACAGGCCTACTCCGTACATGCTTTACATGTCAACCCATGTAATCTTCACGGGCCGCCGTCAATGAGTCAAGGCTCTCGGCACGAGATCCCCTCCCCCCTGTGTGTACAAAAGCAACGTGAACCCTGACGCAGCTGGCCACGCTCTCGGTACTAATCCTTTCCTCCACGTTCCATCCATCAGTCTGTACGATTTCGTAGGTAGGGGGACGTACGATACTCGTAAGTCTCGCATACGTACTCTCGATCTAGGTCGGTTACGATTCCTATCGACGTGGCAATTATTGATCCCTATCTCTGTATGTAATTACATGCAAGAAGTCCGAGGAAGCTTCGAAGGCATCATGGAACTTTGCGCCGTATATGCAGGGCTGATCCCATCATCCCATCATCCACAATGTGCCAGCTCGGCTGCTCGGCACGCAGAACTTTGGATCAAGACAGCCAGCACAAGTAGCGATTGCGCGAACCAGGCGGCGAACTACAGGCGACTCTACCACTGTACCCCCTACGCACACATACACGTCTTCTCCCATACCTTATGCGTCGCGGCGGGTCCGGCAGTGGCGGCAGCCAAGGCGGAAGAGGTCATAGTCCACCATCGGCTAGCGGCTCATCCATAAACTCTATCAGGTTTGCTGTCCCTACCAGCTACTTGCTTGTAACTGTACGCCTCACACCCAGAAAGCGTTGAGCCGTTGAGCACATACAGTGTCACTGGCTTTGGCAGTCATAAACGTAAGCTCTACTGGTGATTACATTTCTACCCAGCTTCCAAATTACCTCGATCTATCAGGGCTACTCGTATTCTGGCGTCAAACGTCACTCTGCACCAACCCATCTGATCGACCTCTGGCTTTGTCCACGCAGAAGCGCAGTGAGCCGATCCCGAGCGAGACATCTTCTACAATTCTATACCACATCAAACTTTTCTTCCATGTCCACGTCTCCAGTCGGCCGAGACGATCCAAACGTTGCCCAACCTTGCCGGACCGGCATTGGAGCTGCTGGCTTGTCTCGCCGCACCTCCTGCTGGGCCGACGCCTGTTGTGACCGTTTCTCTCCCTCTTTCTTCTCCGCTTTGACTTCAATCTCCTTCTCTTCCTCTTCTTCATCTTCTTCCTCCATTCCTCCCGCGTCATCCTCAGCATCCTCGTCCTCGTCCTCGTCCTCATCCTCGTTGTCGTTGTCGTCCTCGTCCGAGCCATCGCCATCGCTGGAATTACCGGACCCATCGCTTTCCCCTTCGCTGCCAGGGTCATAGTCTTCCTCTTCTTCGTCCTCCTCATCTTGAAGTTGCTGCTCCACGTCTTGATGCGCACGCTCTAGTTCAGTCATGCCTCCCCCACCGGAGCCGTCTCCATCTGCTGCTTCATCATCCTTTCCTTCTCCCGCCTTCTTTTTGGGACCTCTGTTTTCTGCGAGCTGCAATTTCGCCTTTCTTTGCTCCGCCATACTTCGGTCTTGCAGCTGATTTGTTTTGATGTAACCGTCTATACCGGCAAAATCCTGTTGATCCAGCATGCCAAACTCGAATTCCTCATTAGGTTCTTCAGACTCAGAAAATACTTCCACCACAATGTTGAACGTGATTTGCAAAATATTCGTGTAGCTTATGGCCGCCACTCGATGTAGCGGAATGAAGAGGAGTGGCTTCTTGAAACCCCACAGAATGCCGTTGTCCAAGAAGAATAGATAACCATCTTTGGACCCCCTGAAACCGCTGACGTGCACTGCGGTCTCATTCGGTCGGTGAGGCTGGCGCTTGACGCTGTGAAACTTTCTCGGGTCGGCAGAAACAAGTGCTGTTCTGCTACCGGCTGCCGATAGTCTTCTGCTGAAGGCCCAGTGAAATAGTGATTTGTAGCTATCCGACACGGCGGCCGCCGAGCCTGCTTCGCTTCCGCCAATGCTTCCCTCTTTGGGAGCTGTAGACGGAATTGTGAACACGAGAGGCTCCACAGCCGACGAGTCGCCTTTCGAGGGCAGACTGGTGCCTCTTGGGAAGAGGATATAATTGTGTTGCACCTGCGTCTTTTCGGGAACCGGGAGGTAAAACAAATATTCTGCAGTTTTTTTCAGTGACATTACTTTCAACGAGGCGGTTGTTTTTATGACGAACCAATATCCGTCCAAGCGTATGTGATGGCTGGGATCGGAGCCGTTGTGCCCGGGCTCCGCGCGTAGATGAAGCTCTGAGTAAGACATAGCTCAAATTTTTTTCTTTGAGGTACTGAGACTGATATTTCCTTGACCTCTAACAACACAGACTCTTCGGTAGCGTTCGCACCGGTTGGCGCACCCATCGAGCCCCCATTTGCCTGATTCGTATCTACCTTCCGTCGCTTGAGCGCGGGCTCGTCGCCAATGATCGACTGATCGTGAACGTAGTTGACAATTTGGTTGAACAGTTTAATACGGCTAGGAGAGTCTTGGAAGAGCGTCAGCTTGTCGTTACAGTTAATGAGCTTGCGAATGCTGCGTACCAGCTGCGCTCTTAATCCCTTCCACCAGATCAGGGCGGGAGTGGAAGGCCGACTCTAGCCGCGTTGAGTCGAGAGTGACCGTCATCTTGAGTTTTGGCTGGAGGACTGATGTTATGGGCGTGTTTGAGGGCGTCCTTGATAGCGATTGAGCCTCGGTCGTTGCCGAAGGGCGAGATTATCGGCGATAGTTTTCGAGTGACAGCCAGGAAGTATGGATGATGTTGATAGTTTGCTTAGTCATTCGATTCGCTGGCGTCCCAATGGGGGAATTCAGCAGTTGGGCGGTTGCGTAAGGCTGTTCAGGTTCACCCCACGCTTGCCATCATCCACGTTCAGCGACTGCGTCATAACTTGGTCAGTCAATCTTGAGAGGAAATGTCCGCGCCATTCCCCAACGTGTACACGGTAAGAAAGGTAGCAGAGACAGCGGCGAAGGCCTGCGATATTTGCTATAAGCCGACCTCAACGGTGCTCATCACGCCAGACCAAAAGGTACGGCATGTTCGAGAAGACATGGCAAGATATTCAGCCGGTCTGAGACTGACCTACGGCAGGACTTCTTTTATGTTTGCCCTACTCATCTGAAAGATCGTTATTTCTGCACCCCCAAAATAGATGAAGAAGCAGCCAAGGCGAAAAGGGAGAAAGAGATAGCGGAGGAGACGGAGAAGCTGAAAAAAGAGTACGAGGAGAAGCAGAGGAAGAAGAAGGAGAAGGATTCAAAGGCAGAAGATGAGGATGGGAAAAAGAAGAAGAAGGATGATGACGACGACGATAAGAACGTCGACAAGAAGGCGTCGGATGACGTGAAGAAACAGGACACAGCCCTTGATGAGGTGAGTGCTCGCCTCAAGATTACGGGCTCAAGACAAGCTCAAGCTCGTAAAGCAGTCGCAAGCTCAAAGGGAAGACGAGCCACGCATATTCGAACTCAAAAGGTTGTAAGAGGTCGTTTATACGGACATCAAAGGTGTCTCTTGCTGACATTCTCATGAAGCACCTTTTATCAGCAACGATTACAACGAAGACGCCAAGCAGACGCAGCCAGAAGAGACCGGGAGCGTGCTTCACAGCCCAACTATTTCCCTTCCGTACCAACAGGACATCCTGGAAAGTAAATCTTGAGGAACGCTTGTTTCACGGGCCGCAAATGTTGCAAACGTCCCCTGCCACCGCAGTCGTAGAGGTACATGCAGCTCTGAAGCATTGAACAGCCTCGTTGCAGTATCTACGAACATTCTCACCTTTCTACATCCAGAATAGATGAAGCTTCATTCCAATTCTTTAAGCTCGGACACGGCATAGCGTTGACGCACTTGACCAGCAATCACTTGGTTGTGGGGATGAAGTTGACCAAAAGCCATTTCACTAGAGATGTCTTGGATATGCACCTCGACTCGTCAATCGGTGCATTTGGAAAACTGCACTTCAATGGCATCGCAGTGGTCAGATGTAGCGTACCAGGAACTTATCAAGACAAAACCTTGTTGAACACCAGAAGACGTTGGGTGACATTGAGTTTACCGTCAACACTCAGCAACGTCGACTGCATACTCATCAAGTCTAGCCAAAACCAGACGACAGTGCATATGGGCTGACTATCCCATGTCATGAATATGATAACGTTTTAATTATGAACAGGAAAATTGTGGTTCTCTCCAGGCTCTTTGTACACGCCCTGACATGAAGCTGGAATCCTAGCTCCGGGTACGATATCCATTTATTCACTGCCCGCTCAGACATGTGAGTCGGGTTACATGTAGAAGCCGGTTCTGCAACCCAATGCATAGTTGAGTACATATATCCAAGGCAGACACATACCTCCCCTGGTGCAAACACTCTCTCCTCTCTAGTCACTGGTTGCACTGCATATACCGATCCCACATTCCTCGGGTTTTCGGAGGCAACGGCTTTACGAGGTTGCCGATTCGGAGAGACCTCTAAGGTTGCCATGCGGCACGTTCAGGAGGCGGGGAACAATGACGTGAAGACTCGGGTCCTTTGTCTCATCTTGTTCGCACCGCCGTAAAAGCGTCACGCCGTATAAGCGACTGTAGCATTGCATGTCGTTTTCGATCGGTAGAGTAATGAGGCTTTCAACGACGTGATAAATCTCAAAAATCGTCTCAAAGCGTGAGTTCGACCCAAGTATGTACATGGGCGCTCGTGCCTAGTCACTCCGTAGACAGAAAACAGTCTATCTCCCCGTGGTAAACTGATGTCTGTGAGCAAAAGAATAGGCCGCGTTTTCCGTCCATGACGGTGATGGTCTCTATGTGGCTACTGTTGCGACTAGAACGGGCAAGGAATCGTTGAACCCAGGTTAATAGAGAACTCCGAAAAAAGGCGCCCAAGAATATCGAATTGCTCATGTTGAACTTCCTGAAGGTGGAAAGAGTTGAGTCAGGTAATGCCTGCTTCTTTTTGCGGTTCATCTCGTTATGGGTTTTCTCAAGCAATGGACCACAGCATGCAAGGCTGGGCATATAGATTGCTTGCAAGTCCAAATCTCGTCATGCGCGAAATACTTCCCTAGCTTCATGCGTAGAATGGTTCATCACAAGCATGGGCGGCGATCAAATAAAACGTGCTTGGGTTCAGCAGGAAGGACTTCCAGCTTGCTTCATCTCCCGATGAATATTGGGCAGTCTTTTGATGATGGGGCTGCTTCCGTCTCATAACGGAAGCTTGCTGATAGCCGGACAGCCATTCGCGCCCCCTTTTCCCTTAGACCAGTTGTTCCTTTTGGTCAACCCCAATGCTAATGTTGTAGAGTTCGTTATAAATTTCCACCTCGAATCGAGCCAGGCGGCATTCGGATCCCTAGATTCGTCGTCGATCCGCCGCCTTCTTGATTCCCCGAGCTTCTGAGGGAGTCCTCGTCGACTCTTGCTCGCTGAAGCGAAAGCCCAGGCGTCACCCAGCCACCGCATGCGCAACGAATGCCCTTCCAGTCATATCTCCCGACGGCAACTCCGCAGCGCGGATTTGGACAAGCCAAACGTCCGTTGAGATCGCCTTTTTCAAGCTCAGCCTTCATCCAGCTCAGGGGTTCGATGAAGTAATGAGGGCACGGGGCCGGGGATGGATCGGCGCTTTTCCGTCCAGTGTTCAAGGCCTCGTGTTCAAGAATGAAAGGTTTCGTGGCTAGGGTTCGGCGGCATTTCTTGCATCGCAGACTGAGTTCGGACCTGCTGTCCTGAGACCCGTCTTTCCCGTCGGGCGTGGGTTGCTCGTCCTCGAAGCGTAGTCGACCGGGAGCCTGACCTGCCGCAGTATGCTCCTCGACTTCCCGACGATATGCCCAGCGCTGATACTGAGGGTGCGCTTCCACATCACTCGGACAGCCCATTTCCCACCAAAGGGCCAGTTGCTGCATGAAACCATCGTTGGGCTCGGCCATGGGGCGAGTGCGCCGAACGAGACTCAGTGCCAAGTGAACAGCCTCAACTGCGGTATCTTTCATTGATCGATTCCCACCGGTCGGAGAGCTGTGATTTCCCTCGGCTGGCTGTCTATGCGCTCCCGTTTCCCCAGGATCGTAGGCTGTAGCCGGAACAATGTTGGGGTCAAACCGTTCCGGATACTTCCAGAGCAAATATGCCACAATCACGGATATAGAACGGGACTTTCCTGCCACGCAGTGCACATATATGCCACCCTTCCCCTTATCCCTTATCCTTTCTTCACCAGAAAGACTCAGGGATCCCAAACCGTCGCTCAAGTCGGGCTCGGCACTCTGCTGCGTGAGATGGCCCGTGTCAGGTTCCGGAGTTTTTGTCGTGTAAGATTTCACCCCCTCGTCAATGAACTTGATAGCGCGTGGCAGCTCCACGAGAATATTAGAGTCGTCGACATCGTCGATATCAATCATCATATGCTGATAGACACTGCCGTACTCTGACCACGGCTCGCCCTTGAAGTTCTTGAGACTGGCAGGGCTGAACGCTACTACGGAGAGAACATGGGTTACTTGGAGCTTGGTGAGGGCTTCAGAGCGTTGAAGTGCCCATAGCCTGCCGTGGTGCGAAGTATTGGTTAGTTTCGCGGATATCCTGTTCAATGACGTTGGTGGCAGCAGAGGCCTAATACAGGAGAACTCACCCTCCGACATAAAGACCATCATGGCCTTCGATAGGGCTTAATGCCATGCCTCAACATTGGTCCTACTTGACCCGATCCCGACAAATGACTGTTGTTCCTCGCATAAGTGCCGCTTCCTTTCGCTCGGTGACGTGCAAATTTCCCAGACATTTTTCGCCCCGCCTACATCCTGGGACCTCTGCCCTTAGTAGTTTGTAACGGCCGCGCCACAGGCCCAAGCCCCACTGCGCCACAGCCCCAGACACCAGCCTTATAGGGTAAGTGCGCAATTACCTAAGCAGGGCCTCAGGGCTGAATGAATTAGAGAACGAATGATCTATCACTCTATCAATGAGTGGAAAGCATTAAGAGTTACACCGGCGACTTTGCCGATCGTAGCTCCATTGACCCTGTGACTCTGTGAGAGACGAAACGTTACGGCAGTGCGGCAGTAATACTCCTACTAGTAGTCAATACAAGCTCAGCTATGTATTACTCGCGGGGACTCATGCTGCCGATCCCCGCCAACACGCCGGTACGAGCCAGACTGCAAATGCCGAACGTTGGCCTGCTATTTGTATAAGACTCTCCATCATATAGCCGAGGCTTCGACCACGTGTGAGTTTACCGTGCTGCAAGTAACTTACGATGCCGCCAGCAAAACCACGGAGATTGACATCATCAAGCCCGATCCTGGACTCACGGCCGAATCACTGACTTCATCCGGATATGCAACCCTGTTGTTGCGGCAGATCAACCCCAAGGCCGGGGCCTAACAGCCCTGCAATACTCATGCTAGTACCTGCGTGGTCTGGATGCGAATTAGGGCCCTCTCCCGACGCATTACAACCAAGTCGGTAAAGGCTCTGAAGCAAGGCACCATGCCTGTGCTGGCTGACTAACGGATCCGACGCGCCGAAGAGGCATTGACCTTCCCGATTAGGGGCATGAATCTTCGGCGATAGTGCCTGATCAGAGAGCCCCTACCCCTACCAACTCCGCGATCTCAAGATGGGTGCGAAATTTAGCTCATTGATCAGCAATTGGAAATCAGTCGTCGAGCATGACCCCTATCGCTCGGCTATGCATAACGCCTTATTGAGGACCCTAGTCTCGTATCCAATGACTCCGCTTTCGTCGTTGGTCGACTCTTGCCGTCCATGTTAGTTGAACCAAACACTGAAACTATCCATGTTCGTTGGCCAAACACTGAAACTAGCCGCGTGAGTAATCTGGGTAGCGCTCGTCTGGCGCGGGAGAGAAAGAAGTTGGCAATTCATTCACCGCGACAACTATATAAGAGCCGGGCCCCTCGAGGCCTTACATAGACATGTGCTCTTCTGTGACAGCCATCTTCCAACTACGCCATCAAGGTTGACTCGATTTAAACATGCGTTTCTCCGCTCTTTTCGCCGCCGCGGCCACGGCCACGGGCCTAACGTCCGCCTCCATGATCCCCCGACAGGGCCCCGTTGCGCAGTTCACCCTCTTCGATAACGAAGACTGCGGCGGCAATGGCATCGGCGTTGTCACCGTCACTGATAAGGACCTCGTCCCCTTGGGCACCATGGAGCCCGAAGGCTGCCACCCGCTTGAGCAGAAGACGGCGATCCACATGAGACTGGACAGCCTCAGGGACGGCTGCATTCGTGAGTCAATTCAAACAACCTATCTCCCACGATCGACTTGTTAACGCGACGTCATCAGTTCGGTGGTACGACGACCCTCAGTGCCTCCAAGGCCAAAACTACAGCCCAACGGGTCCCACCTGCGAAGGACCATGGCTCCGCCACCCGTGGGGTGCTTGGAGAGCCAGCTGCCAGTAGGCCACTGGCACAGACTAGGGTGATGTTGAGCCAGGACGGGAACGATTCTTCATGAAATCCTGATCATGTCTGCTCGGTGTGGTGTTGTCATATCAGGACTTGATGCTCAAGATCTTTCATGGATATGTATTATTGAACTCGGAGCTTTATGCATCGTCTCTCGCCAAGCGGTCCTGTCATATTTGGCAGCCAGTTCGGCTGTATATGTAGCCATGATACCGACGAACTTTTGCAAAACTATGCAAAGATTGTCTGATACGAATCGTTTCAAGAATGTATTGGACCTATCCGTGTAGGACACTATGTCACGTACGGTAACGGTGAGGCTATTATAGATTAGTATTAATCTTCGAGGCTTCCCGGCTACGTGACGGGGACCTCGCAGTTATATACTATCTAGTCATCTCTAGGGTAAGGCGATATCGCAACCTTTTTCCCCATCGGCTCATGCCTTCACCTTGACTCTGAGACCCGCCTGTAAGTGGCTCCTAATACATGTGCAGAGCTACGTGTATGCGGGTTATGAGTTAAGGCAAGAGATAAGAAAAAGATGTTTATTTTGTTAACATTGGACGGCTCTATCTGATATAAGATCGTCCGTGATCTCCATCAGCTCAATACTTTCGCTGAATACCTTGTGTCCATTTGCTAATCTCAGTTTCGCAAACACCTGCTTCTCTCAACACGTGCAATAGCTGTCATCAACAGTCACGCAATCACTGTCATAATCGTTGTTAAGGGAAAAAACTCAGAGCTCTACTTGCCAGATGTCACGAGTCTTTCACTCTCAAACACAGAGTTGGAGCAGAATATTTCATCAAGGGCTTTCTATATCTCAAGGCCAGGCATTACTGCATCTAAACGAATGAGATTGAACACCAATAAACATAAAGTGTCCTATAGATTCTCTTCCTTCTGGTGGCATTGAATGTATTCTCAATATCAAGACTTTGTAGCTCATGTTTGCGAACACGACTATTTCTGCACCGCAAATCCATAGACGTTTCGAGGATCATGAAGCCGTTGCCTAATACATGTATGTAGTTGAGCACACCCGGGGAGTATCAATGGACATAGTTACTCTTGAACAGCACCGGACTGACTGGAGGCAGTGTTCGTACCCATGGCTCTTACACTCCATTGAAAATTATTTATCAAAGGCAATGATGGGCTGGTCCGACACCTACTACTTTCAGGAGAATATGAGCAGTAAATTGTGAAGTAAATAGTTGAGCTCTGTCGTGTTGCTGTAGGCCAAAAGCCGATGCCCTGTTTCACCCGATATAACATAATGGTCTTGAAGCATGAGCTGCCACAGGCTAGTGGGCTCTAAAGTGTTTCTGCTTCAACCACAACTTGACGACATAACTAGTAAGACCCATTGCATGCAGAGCTAGGTCCAACGTCAGGTAATCGACTTTTCTGGTAAACCTGACAGGAACATACCACCTCCAGTATTCGGGCGATAGACAATGCAAGATATGAACATGTTTCCATTCCACATCACATCATACCCTGTGGTCTGGGCTTGCAACCACCTATGTATGCTTCGCTGCCAAGATCCGACCAACAAGTGACATTGATCCGTCTCGCCATTCCTTTATCATGAAAGTATCAATTTCCTGCCTACAGTATGACATGGTCTGTGCCGTTATCTACATGTGACTGACGCATGCTAATCTTCCACACAGAAATGCACGCTCAGGGTTTAGATCAAATAATGGACCAAACAATTGCGGGCTGGTCTTTCTATCCTATGGAGTACAACTTAATACATTCATATCCTGAATATGTACTGCGTATTATCCTAGAAAACAAAACACGTCGCTACATCAAGGCGACACAGCTTATGCAAGCATTGTCCGTCCGCGGAACCAGGCGGAAACTCCGAGCTTTTCCACCACCCTGATACACAGCATGAAACGCACTGACCTCGCCCCCCCTTGAGCAGAGGCAGCAAGATTGGGGTCCGAGTTCTGTGACAGAATTCGAGCTGATGGAAACGTCACAAAAGCAAAACTACTTGCGCGAGATTAAAGGTACGGGAGTCGTACTCGGTGGCTTCTATCGTTCATGGGACGACCCCGGTTCTCGAATTCTTCCATTGGCCGCGATTGCCTATCCCAGTTCATTACTCAGGGCATTGGGTTTGTGGGCCATGGGGGTAGGGATTGCGTGGGCACGCAGATATCGTGCATCCTGGGTATTGAGGCCCAAGCTCTCACTACATGTATTACATGAAACCATGGCAGCCTGCATGTGCGAGGGTGTGATTGTGTATTTTATTTCAGCCCAGACGGGTCGACCGCTGCTTCATCGTGATCGGGGTACATGTGTTGATGCAGAGGATCACTTCGTCAGATGCCCATGTTGAGAACACAGTAGATGTACATGGCCGACTGACACGCAATACACAACAGTGACAATGAATGAATCATGAGGGGCGCTTTACAAACTGCAAGCTGCGACTCGGCATTTGGCAGGCACAGAGATGTCTGGTGGTCAAATTCGACCGAGTTTCGTAGTCCTGGTCCGTGTAACGGGACCCAACACGGCCGGCCGATACACCATTCGAGCATGGATATCAACAGAGCAACCTATGAAATCTATTCTCGTCGGTTTTCTGCCCAATGTCCGTCCCATAGACGGAACGGATTGCCCAGCCGCGCCAGAAGGTCATCACATCGTGCCACCTAGAAAGACACGCTATGTCATAATGCAATTGAAGGACGAAAAGAAAAGAGACGCCCCCGCCGCTTGGTATTTCTATGCGGCAACGTTGGAAAATTTTAGAAACCGTGTCCCCTAGGCCCTTCATTCCGGGTATTGTGTAAACATTACCGCTCAACGCGGCGTCGGATCCTCGTCCATCATACAGGCGCTCTCGAGCATGTTGGTCCATTTCCCGCTGGTCCCGGCGTGACTGTGCTTCAGGTGTTGTCGGAAATGGTCTGCTCGGAAGAACTTCTTGGAGGAATTGCACTCCCTGAACTTGTGTACATCCTGCAGGTGGCGGATTCGCTGATCCCAATCACGCGATGTCGCAAGTTTGGGAGCCACGCCAAGAGCTCCGCTGCCGACAAGCGGACCTGATCGAGCGAAATCCTCTCCGCAGTATCCGCACGTGTCTGCCTCACCGGGCCGATTTGCGGAATCGTGAAAGGCACGATCATATCCGGCAAGGGCCGAGCATGACCACGAGTGGCGGCGAACATGGAGAGAATTCTGATGTCTCTCGGCTTCGTTCTTATTCTTGAAACGATTCCCGCAGAACGAACACTCGTACTGCTTTTCTGACTCATGAGCACTAGCAGACCTAGTTAGAAAAAGTTGCGCCGCAAGATAACAAGATTTAAGTCCCCGAAGTTTAAGGACCACCGCACAGATGTGGTGAGATAAAAACTTACCCGAGTTCCTCAATTGTCTCGAACCGTTTCGGTTTCTTAGGACAGCATTCACACATGAACCATTCTTGCAGTTTCGAAGGCAGCTGCTGTGCGTCCGTCATTTTGATCGGACTCGTAGCCGATGTTGCCCTCCCATGCACCGCGCTGCGCCCCGATACAGAGATCCTCGGACTTTGCGTCAACGAGGCTGGGGTAGTATATGGCGAGCTGCAGGTGGGAGAGAGGTCACCTGTGGAGCTGCCTCCAGGCGACCGGCGTCCGTAGGAGCTGGCTGACATGACGTTGGACGCGGTCGCCGACATAGCTGACACGTAGGAAGGACATTGGGACGTTGCGGATGGCGTCGAGGACCCAGAAGGAGCTACCGTCAGTCGAGCGTTGGAAGAACCACGAACGACCATGTCCCGCCGACGGCTCGTTGACTCGTTCGGGCCAAGTACCGCGTGAAGTAGCATATCTTCATCAGGCAGGGGGCTGGCGGCTCGTCGTTTTTTAGGACCAGCCCCCACGCCGAAGTCACCGTGGTGCGTACGTCTGGGAGGTGACGGTTGATCAATATCCATGTCTTCAGCCATGTATGATTCGCAGCTGTACCGAGTCGGGCCCATGTCCTCGCTATCCGTTCTCCTGGAGCGACCTCGAGGTGAGGTCCTTCCTCCGGTCCTGTCCTTGCCTATGCGGTGATCGAATTTCGCTTGCGAAAACGCGGATCGTGGCGAGATGGCCGAGTAAATTGGCGAGTCTGTAGCGTAATTCGAGAGATCTGGGCTTGTGCGGCTCGGGCTCGATAATTGAACGGCCACATTCAGCTTCGTTGGGGCTCTGGCATCGTGATGAGGTCTCCGTGAAAGGTCTCGCGCTGGAGAAGTGAGTAGAGATCGTGGTGATCTCTCGAAATTTCGTGTGTTGTCGAGTTTCTTCTTCATACTATCCACATGCAGGTCCGCAGCGGATTGGTAGTGGTACTTGTTGTGGTGCATGCCAAACTCTCGCGGAAGGGAGTCGCGCACGCTGTGAATCAATTAGCACTCCGCGCGGATATACGGTCTACGGTTCTATGTGAATCATTGCTCGTAGCAAGGGAGGGATCTCACCTGTCCGTTGCAGAATAACTGGCATAACCCTCGTCTCCATTCGTACAGTCGACGCCTCTCCTTCGGTGGCTTGAACGTGAAGACGACTCAACGCTACCATAACCGCTGGCCAGGGATGACTTGGAGGGAGGATGCTCGCGGTGAGAAGGCCTGGGGTCCTGTATGTGATGTGGAGCGTCAACATTGGGTAAGACGCGAGGCGGCGGTAACGGCGGTGGCACCTCGACTTCAAGTTTGAGACCAGGTATAGAAATGGCTGGGCTTCTGGCGAAAGACATATCATGCTGATACCGATAGTCTTCCGAATCTGACGGAATCATGGCAGGGAGACTCGGATGCCCCCGCAGCCGCGGAGAGAAAGCCATGGCTATTATGCTGTAGTGACCGACGCGATAGGTGTGACGTCTTCTGGAAAACGCTACAGCGATGCAAGGCCGCTCTGTTAAACTCCGTGGGGGAATAGGCCGGATGTCTGTATCAGGTTGGGCTCCACGATGCTCACTGACACGTCGAGCTGTCTCGGGCAACGTGTAGCTGTAGGTGGTCGGATACCTGGGCACCCTGGCGTCTTGTGCTGCGATGATGGTTGTAGGCTATCTCCCGGGGTGAAGAATAAGAGTTTATACAAAGCGTTATAGCAAGAAATGCGCGTCGAGATGTGAAGACATCGAGTGCAGCCAAAGCGACGTGGCGACTGTCAAGGCCAGGATGCTTGACAAGAATGAAGCGAGACGAGGCTCGAGTGAAGAATAACAATAACAAAGTGACGTCTAGTCGGGATTATTTGGGTCAGGCACACCAGATGTAAAGAGTATGGCTCAAAATGTCCAAACAAGCAATCATGGGAGAGGCAGCAGATATTAAGGTTTCCTTGTGGACGCCTTGAGCGGGCTGAGAACCATTTTGTTGCTCTCGCTGCGGTTGCGAAGTGGAGACTTCCAAGGCATTGGGTCCAGGGTGACGACAGAAAGGATGGGGCTGTTGCATGTACTCCGTACATGCCTACATACTTCCTTACTCTTGAGCGTCGGGTCTGGCGTGTGGAGGCAGGAGGGAGGCGTGAGCGAGGGAGGGAGAGGGAAAGAAGGGGTGTGTGGAGCTGGGGGGGGTGTCTGCTACAGCGACCCTTGCAACCACGCCCGCCACAACCCTTAGGGTGCCGTAGGAGCGTGGAAGCTTGCATACAAGTGTACTCTCTTATGTGCAAGAAATTATGTACACGTAAAGGGATGCATAGGAACGTATGTACAGTATGTAGCTCGTACATACTGCCATGGCCACACGCGGATTCCCGCGCAAGGCAGGGAAGGAAAGGGGACGAGGGATGCAGGTCGTACATGTACATGCATACTGAACTCGTGGAAAGCCTGCGCGAGAATGCCAGGAAGCATGGCTTGCCGTGGATCGCACCTGGGTATCACCGACTTTGGTGTATGTATGTATGTATCTACTTTTCATTCACACATACTCAAACATACAAGGACGCACATAATCACAGTATCACCAACGGGCCATGCATGGGTGGAGGGAAGGGGGAGCTTGATGAGTTCACATAGTGAACAGCAGCGATGGAAAGGGGCATGCTTGGATCTATCATACCAGCACGGACATTACAGAAGACAGATTGCTTATCTTGATGCCTGCCCAGAGCGCTTCTGTCCTTGCATCAACGATAAGTTGTCGGCTGTGACAGAGCACAAGGAGGCGACAAACGTATCATGGTCCGCACGGAGCAACTCCCTGTAATGCAATGATATCGCGAACAGTAACAATCTGAGTGAGTCCCCATGGCAATTCCGCGGTCCCTCTTACATGTATCATAATGTGCCCGAGATGTGCCAGCAGGCAATTGTTTCCAGTATATTAGATATGTCTCTCAACTCGGCACCTCCCGACGAGCTGTTCGTTGTAATTGACGATACTTTACGTGCATATTGTTCTATTTTTCCCACGGAACATCTCGAATGCTTCATTCTTGCTGACGTACTAAGGGATCACATCAGGTCCTGAATCATCCTGAGGAAACTTTTGCTACGGTCGTGGGCCTTTGCTTCCGCCCCGGCTTACCCGCCTGGAAGGAAAATTATGCTTTGATACAAGTACTTAGCGAGAGGCTGAGACGATTTTGCATACTCAGCATCGGCATTACATGCCCAATAAGCTCTGAGGGATCCGGCGCCTGCTTCAGCGCCCCCAGCGCTCGCGACTCGCAGTCCAAAGTACACCGAGCGTCTCCCACACCCCCCGTCCACAAGCCCCGTGTGCCTGTCTTGTAGGCTTCTAGGTGAAATAGCGCCCTGGATCGTGCTAAATTGTCCCACTACCGCCGCCCCTGGCCGCCAAACTCACCCCAATCCATCATCCACCCCTAGGACAGCCTGTCGGAATGCATCATTCAGCGCGCTGACCTCTCATGCTGACCCAAGGGGTCCACGACAACCTACGCATCTTGATGCTGCCACGAGATCATCATCAGCAAAGCAGAGCTGCGAGTCTGTCAACTTGCGGCGTATGACCTGATCCATAGCCCTCAAAATGATGAACCCAACAGCAGCGGGCGCGCCCAAAACGGCGCTGGAAATTTTGTTGCCTTGGCGAGGACTGCGCATCGGAAGTGGCTGTCTTAAAGCCGAGCCGATTCCCTCCCACCCCCTCCCCCCCTTTCCCCCTCGAAAGCGATGCTGGTGATGAATTCTCTTGCAGGTTTTCAGCACCAAGAAGACGGGAGATCCGAGGCGCACTACATCCTTAATATTTTCTTAGGGCCAACGACGGCCAGGTCAAAGCCGTACATACGGCATGTGGTGCTATTCAGGAGCAAGCAGCCCTCGTGTTAGCTCTGTCTCTTGGAATGGGCTGACGCAATAATCAGCAAGTGCCCGCGCATATTGGCACTGCGGAATGGTCTTGTATCTGTAAAACCCGTCGGAGTCGCTTAGTACATTGTTGGAATGTGTCCGAAGTGCTGAAAGGCTGCCGTTCTTAATACGACCTAATATTCGGTGCTCGGTGGCTTCTGCCCGCCTGTGAGGCCGGCTTCTCCGCAGGGGGTGCACTTCTCAACCACCACGAATCCTTTTCTCGCTGTCATGACTTGATGATCCTGCAGTGGGCGAAACGTTGAAAAGCTGTGATCGTCAAGGACGGAAGAGAGGTCTTCTTTCCGCCCTCATGATACAAACGCTTCTTGTTGGTTCTCAATATAATATGTGCCTTGGGTATTCCGTCTCGGCCAGTTCAGCACCGCGTGGCCACCGGCGTTCACGGATTCCGTTTTCCGTACCATCAGGGCGCTAGGCCTTACCCATCAATGCCGGCGAATACTGGTCCAGCCTTGCCAATCCAACACTACTTGTATGTATTGCACCCGGAAACTAAGACGAAACCCATTAAAGCCGCTGGTTGGGTCGAGTCAGGACCTGAGCCTCCACTTCCATAGGAGACTCCCGCTTAGGGCGGAACGAGCGCAACGGCGCCTGCACTAGTGGAGCCTTTCTTCCATGGAACAGCGGCCAAAGAGCGATCTGCTCACTGAAACGATGCTTACCCGCTGGAAGGCCCGGAAGCCTGCCACGAGTCTCGGCGGCCAATCCTCCTCCGCCCGGCGAACACCGCCATGATTGGTTCGTTTACGAAACTGCTCTCGGTGCAGGTGAGAAGGGGTCGTGGGGGTTACCCAGAACTTGAGCAATATCATTGCTGAACACGGAGTAGTCGTTGCCGAAACTGTCGTTTTTATTGGTAATGCGGATGAGACGGACCAACGGGCGACTGGATGATGGGATTCTCCTTTCCTTCTGGCTTTCATATATGTGTTCTCGTGAGGTCGCAGGGGTTGATTCTTACCTTACCCCGACGCCTAGGGGGCGTATATAGACCATATCTCAGGGCCAAACAAACAAACAACCAACCTAGAAAGCCGGTGTCTTCTGCAATGGAAGGCACATTTTAGGACTCTTCAGGCTACAGCCAATTTCCTCGTCGGAAGCAGATCCGATCGTCTCATCATACATACATAGAAAATTTTTGCCGGAGTCTCCCGTTCTAATCTTCCCCAATCCCGGCGGTTGGTCAGCCTGAGCTGGTCACGGGAATCACGATTCTCCAGCGGACAGAAACTAGCAGTCATGGAGGTGCGCCATGGACGAGTTCGATGACGGTCTCTATCCGATGGCTCCTCCGTACCTGGTCTGTAACAGCGGTCGAGTGGCAGTGGGATTGGCAGGCAACGGCCTAATTTGGTTGGGTTCCAGGGAACGATTTAAACGAGACCATGCACGAAGCCTCACAAAACCCCACCTTCGGCGTAGTGGCCGACAGTGAATGGCGAGTGGGCGCCTAGTTCCGACGGGCGTAGCTGGATCTGTCAGGGCTGCGCTAGCAGACTCTGGGACAGGTTCGGCCGACCGCGCGGGCTAGAAATAACCTGCGCCCATTCAGGCTGCATGATTGCAGACCCGAAATGGGTAGTCGCTTAGTCACCAAGGACCTTCCCGGGCCCGCAATTCGACTCAGCCCTACATACTCCGTACGTATCGCATTTTAATATCCCCCCCACCCCTCTCTAGCGCCTCGCTGTAATGATCCTTGCACGAGCATGGCGGGGGCCTGAGTAACACCGTACAAAGCTGCAGTGCTTGTACCTGAGTACGAGAGCCCTGTCTGCCGCCGATTGCTTGGCCTAGTTGGGAATCATTACCTAAGAGTAGACCTGAACAAGGTAGCACTTGGCGCTCTGCGATTACTTGTTACTTGCGCACCTCGGGCCTCGATTATACGGCGGCATATGCGTTGACTCGACTCAGCCTGCCAATCGGGGCGTCGACGCCTCTGATGTCGGATTGCATAGCTCGTACGTAGGTGGCCAGGTAGTAAATAGCCTGTCTGAGAGTCTCCGCACAGACTTTTCCACGGTGGCTCATGAAACATGCTATGGCCTCTTGCTCCTGTTGTCGGGAATGGCCCGAGTGCTCGCACGCACAATGCCACCGAATGCGCTCTTGTACGGTATATGCATACATGCATCGGCCTCCCTGCTTTCCGAAGTGGCGTCTGATATCATGTATGTATGTACGTATGTACGTTGCTGAAACGTCAAAGATTCCGTACGGAAGTAATCAAGGGAGGTCTATTCCCGTGACAGTATCATACAAGTAGACGGAAAGGCGACGGTGGACGCGTATTACCTACTTACTTGTACAAGTATGTAGACTCCCGAGCATGCCAACGTGCTCGTGCACTCCTGCTCGTTCAGCTCAATCATACCATTTTGGTAATTACATGATCCCAATCCATGTCATTGCACATACCGTATGTACATCACTAGGGAGTACATAAGCAATTACGCGTAGAGCGGGCGGAGTGGTAATACACGACCCATTCAGGAGCTTCGTGCCCTCTACATATCGAGGTGTTGCCCGCTCCACGTGAGCCTTCAGAACGTGCAGGGGTAATTTACAAGTAATATTCCGCAACCCAATTCCCACACATGATGCTATATGTACGTACAGAGGACTGGCCTGTGATATCCTCTCCTGACTTTGAGGCGCGCAAAGCCTGCTCGCACACGGATTTTATATACCCGAAGCCTGTGATATAGGGCTTTCTCGGAGCGTTTGCTGGTTATGGGAGACGAAGTCCGCGTGACACATGTCCCTGCGCCTGGTTCTTCCGCTTTTCGGTGGCACCACGCTCAGGCTTCTCCCAGACCGATTGGGTGCAGGGCCACCACCACGACAGCCAGCTATCGTGGCACGGTGGCTTCCCTCGATGGGTGCATATTAGTACTACTGTATACTCATGTATGTACGAGTACGGTCGCGAGGGAACGAATGCTCCAGCTCTTGTGGCCATCGCATAACCAGAGCGGCAACACTCGCTGGACAGGTATGCGATGGCGTCAATTCGGTAATATATCTTGACCCCCCCGGCGCCCCTTACATCCCACCAACATACACATAGATGGCTTTGAGAGCATGAGCCGCGGCGACCGTTGACGTACTGGCTGTCCCCCTTTGCCATGGATCGATTCCTTTGGCGTCGGAACCTAAGTCAGCCTCAACAGAGACTGCGCTGAGTCGTCTGCGCAGAATCGAACCCAAGTTGGGAAGTGAATGAGGACGACAAGGAGCAGACGCCTCCACTCCTGTCACGGTTACATGCATGCCCTGCATGACGCTGACGTTGCCAAGTTCGCAACTCCGCTCGTGCGGCACTCATATGTACAGTTTCGGGCTCACATTCCTCGGTCAAAGCCATTGCTCGCCTCGACACCTGTCAGTCTACATATCTATGACTGTCCGGAGGCCGCTTGGAAGATGCATGGAGCTCATCGGCTTCTGAAAAGACGATCGATCGATGGAAAGCCGGAGCGAACCTTTGGCCGAGAACGGAGCCGAGACAGGGGACCTGCGTTCCGACACCCTCGTCTCTCCCAAGACCTTTTTCGAAGTTGCCTCACAGGGCTAGGCGGGTCTTTGAATCACCAAGCCATGCCGAGTTCCCCCCCCCTCTCTCTCTCTCTCGATGCCCATCATGGCCCTTTCAACCTACAAACTCGGCGGCGTCTACATAGGGCGCAGCGTATGTCCATATATACATGCGGGATGGTCACAGCGTCGGCCACAGCGCACCCCTGGCGCTTGGAATCCCGACACGGATGGCTGCGTCACCCAATGGGCGGCTCGTTACCCCGCAGGAACGTGCCAATGGATGCTGCAACTAGCCTCTAGACTCGCTTGATGTTCCAAGACTGGTTGCATTCTGGGACAAGCGGCCACGAGATGACATTGCAGCCCAGTAGGGCTTCATTTGCCCCACAGAAGCCCCTCCCCTGTACGTCCGCACGCACTCATGCCTTGTAGCCTGTACCTATAGCACACAGACAGGCGGTCATGTTTGGATGTATTGCCAGATGTGGCAAAAAGGGGCGAAGGGGGCGGCGACACGCAGCCCTGCCCAAGCTTCCGTTCTTTGGGACCGCGGAATTGATGCCGGTTCAGTCCATTGCCCTCGGCATCCTCGGTGTTTTGTCCATCTCACTTGGTTGCCCGCGCGAAAATCCCTTTCGTTTTCGCCGAATCGTGCCCTTGCATAGGCCGGCATCACGAGGTTCCAAGGGACAATATCTGTAGGGCATCGTCTCACTGAGATGGCAGTTAATGCCGGCCACCGGTACGAGGTGCTCGCTTACCTCAGCTATTAGTCTTAGGGGCCATGGAGCGCTCAAGGGATAATTTGTCTGCGACCTTATATGCTCATACACGGCCTGACGATGGTTCCCTTCCCTCTCATCAACGGAGCCGGCGAAGACAGAAACGGCAAGCAATCGAGTCTTGGGGCGGCGCGCCTTACTGACTCTTACTCAGGTTTTGCGCGGCTTATTGGAAGGGATTAGCCCTGCTAGTGTGCGACACCATAACCTGCTTTCTATAGCGATTTCTATGTGTTGGTTATATAGGCTCCCTTGTCTGCTTTCTCGAAGCTCCGAAGGCCTTGTCGACCTTCTCGAAAGGAGTCATACTCTTATTGTTCTGTCATTGATGAACAACAAACATACAACTGACACCGTTACATCGTTGCAGCTTGCACACAAGAATGTAATCTTCTTTTTTGTTTTCCTTTCAGGAAGTTGTTAAGTGCTACATTGCAACGCAAGTCCGATCACGATTCCAAGTCCGAGTACTCCGTAGTCAGTGGTGCCATAGGCTCTTGCAGGGGTCCCCTGGCACGTTCGTGCATCGAAAGGTCAAAACATAGTATATTCATATTATAGGATATTAAAATCCTATAGTCTCGCCTATAGTATTATAGCCACTTCTAACGTAATCTAATTATATAATATTATAATATACTAATTACTACTACTATAAAATAATACTATCCTAGTATTATAATTATCCTTATACTACTTATTAATTTTATCTTAATTTTAAATTAATACTTATCTATCCTAATAGTAAATTTAATTATTATACGTTATTATTTTCTTATATTACTATATTATATTATAACTTTAAACTTACTTAATAACCTTTATCTAGATTATTATTATTATAGACTTTATTTCTAACTTATTATTATTATTATTAAAAATATATCTTCTTATCTTATAGCTTATTAAGTTTCTACCTTTACTATTATATTAGCTTTACTAGTATAAAAAATAAAAAAATATTAGAATTTATAATAGTAGTATTATTACTATATTTTTAATATACTTAATACCTTTTTTTATTATTATTATATTTATAAAAATATTTTTTTTTAATATAATAATATTATAATAAAGTATAGTAATTTTTTTATTATAATATTTAAACTTTATTATTAGCTTTTTATTTATCTTATTATTATAAAATTTTAAATACTACTTTATAATTATAATATTATTATTTATTTTCTCTATATAGTTACTAGTAATACCCTATATTAGGAGTAGTAATTTACTTAAGGCTACTATAATTACTACCCTTTTACTAGGCTTTAGCTACTTACTAGTAAGTATAGTATTAATAACCTTACTAATAGTTATAATATTCTTTACCTTATTTAGTAAATATTTAGGTTTTACTAGTAGTAGAGTTTATATTATTATAATTATTAATAATAATATAGGTAATTATAATATATATACTTTAGCTACTATATATTACTTATATTATTTATAAGCTTTATACTTAAGATATTTCTTATACTTATTATAAAAGGCTTAGTTATTTAAAATATTATAAAATTTTTAGTAAGCTATAACGTTAAGCTAGCTAAGAATATTTATTTTAAAGTATATTTTAATATAGGCTTTAGAATTTAAGTTTTTAATATTAAGGTTTTAAAAATAATTAAAATTAAAAAGTACTATATAGTAGTTAACTTTTATATTAATATTTTTATAATTTTTTTTTTTTAGTATATAATAGTACTTAAAAAAACTAATATTTTTTCCTATTTTAATTTTATAGTTTTAATTCTTTTTTATTATTTAAATATAGATATAATATTATTTTTATATTATATAGATTTTATAAGTATAGTAGTATTTTATAACCTTACTAAAGTCTATTACTATTCTAGACTTAAATAATACTAATAAGGGGAGATTAGTTATATTAAGCTTAGGAAATTCTTTACTTATTATTATTACTATGTTTAGCTTTATCTACTTTAATAAAAGTAATATTTTACTTATTATTATTACTATTATAATATTAAGAAATTTAATATTCTAGGTTATATAATACTAAAAATAAAAATCAATATTTTACTAAATATCTTAATATTATAGTAAAAAGAAAAGAAAATAAAGCTAAAGATAAAATATAAAAAAGAAAAAAAGAAAAAAAAAAATTTTTTATATAAATATAGCTAATTTACCTATACCTAATAGGTCTAGCGTATAGCTATACTATTATTTTATTATTTATTATTACTATACTTATAACCTTAATATACTACCTTTTTTTATAAGATATTATAAATTAAATTATTTAATAAGCTTATTTATATTTATTATTAAAAAGTCTTTATTATACTATTTATTATACTTATAGCTAAAGCCTTTCTAATAAATAAGGTATTATAGCTTTCTATAGCTTTATTATTTTACTAGTAATAATCTAATTTTATAAAACTTCTACTCCTCTATATTGCTTTCTATCTTTATACTTTTAATAATATTTAATTTTAAGTAATTAAATAAATCTATATTATTATTATTAAGTACTATTTTAAGCTATATTATTAAAATAACTAGGTAGATTCTTTAATATAGTAGTAGCTTTAATTTAAAAATATAAGGGCTAACTTTATAAAATACTTTTAATAGCTTAATTTTCTACTACTTAAACTTTTTTAATTATCTTAAAACTTTATAACTATAGTAAAAATATAAATAAATATTATTACCCTTTTTAAAATTATACTAATAATACTTAGTATTAAACTTTTATTTATAGTAAGTATTTATAAAATCTATTACTAACTTAGCCTTATACTACTTTAATATTTTAAGATAACTAAGCGCCTAGTACTTTACTTTATTTAATACTCCTTCTTTAATACTAGCTACGCTATTACCCTATAATACTACCTTTAATATAAAGAGTAACATCTATAATCTAAATCCTATTACAAATTTATTAGGGGAATACTATAATAAGGTAATAAATACATTATTTAAAAACAACTATATAGCTAGTAAAGCTAAAAGCTAATACTTATTTAGATTAATTAAAAAAAAATAATATATTACTACTTCTATAATAAGATTTATTAATTTAGCCTAGCTATTACTAGCTAAATACTATAATATTATTATAATAAGTTATATACCTATTAATTAAAATATTTCTATTTAAAAATCTTTAAACTATCTTTTATTATAATTTAATATAATAATAAATAAGACTCTTTAATCTACTAATAGCTAAAATTTAAATAATACCTATACTTACTATATTCTACTATATATTATATAGCCTAGTAAGATACTTTATTTTTTTAATACTTTATATATAATATTTAGTATAATATTATAATCGTCGTATCCTAGTAGCTTATATACTATATTTTCTACTAATATTATTAGTAATCTTATAATAAAATCTAAATACTAGGTAACGTATAAAATTACCTTTAGTATAATAAGGTTTAAATTGCTATATACTATTTAATATTATTACTTTACTACTTAGTATTTATAATACTAAATATATACTTATACTAGATCCTATTTCTTAGGGAAGGTATAGCTATCTAATTTATATATTATTTAGTCTATTTTAAAGTATTAATTATTATAGGCTAGTATAATAAATATCTTAATAATTAGCCTTAGTAGGTAAAGTTATATATTACTATTACCTATATAATAGAATAGTATCCTATTATTCTATAAATAAAAAGCTAATCCTTATTATAATAAGAAGCCTTCTAGTATATTATAATACCTTAGTACCTTAAATTACTTAATAATTTTAATATACTTCTTATTAATCTTATATCTATTAATAATTTAATTCTTTATTTTATTAGTAATATTAACTTCTACTATAAAGTAAGTTATCTTTTCTAGTATATTATCTAACTAGTTATCTCCTATAATAATATACTACTATAGCTTATTATTAATATATAGTAGCCTAAAAAACATATTAGGTAAAATATTTATTTTACCTAGGATATATATAATCTTAAAATTAAACTAGCTAAGGAAAATACTTATATTTATTAACTAAGTATTTATCTTTATAACGTTAGATATTATTATTAAGTTCTAGCAAATAATAAGTCCTATTATAGTATAATCTATTAAAATAATAACTAGCTTTTAATATATAAATACTATATTATAATTCTTTATTATAATCTAGATAAAGTAGGTAACCTCTAACTCTATTAGCTAATATTAAAATTCTACTAGACTTAATAACTTACTCTAAAAGCTAATAAAATTAATATAGGACTTATTAATATTTATTAGCTTTATTTTATTATAACTCTCTCTATAGTAAAAAAGTATTTTACTAAAACCTTTTTCCCTTAAAGTATTAATCTTTAAGTAGAGCTACTTACTATTATTAGTATAGACTCTTTTTATTTCTAAGTAATATATTAAATTATCTTATATTAATATAAATACTTATTATTTAATTTTATTACCTACTACTACTATAGTATTAATATAATACTTTCTCTTATTCTTAGTATCTATCTTACTAAGTTATTAACCTTATACTAATATCTTAGCTTTCTAAGTATAAAATAGTATAATCTTTTATATATATATTAGTATAAAATTATAAATCTATCCTATAATATTATAGTATATCTCTAAGTAATATAATATCTCTAAGAATACTTATTTTTATAATATATTAACTTACTCTATTATTAAAAAAATACCTTAACTATTAACTTTATAGCTTAGCAAGCTTACTAAAAAAAAACCTATAAAAAACTTTTTAAAAGATAATTATAATTTCTATTTTTTAAAAATAGTAAATACTTTTATAAAGTCTTCTAAATATATACCTAAGCTTAGTAAAAAAATAATAATATTATTAATATACGCTTTAGTATAGTTTTAGTATAGTCTTAATATATTATCTATCTATCATTATATATAAGGTAGTAAATTCTTAAAACCTATTAGTAAAATATTAGATTATTCTAAACTATAGTATATAATAATAGTAAAATAGTTATAGTACTTAAAGTATACTTAAAATTAATAGAAGAAAAATTTCGTATCTACTACTATAATATATTTTAATCCCTATAATATTATAATAAGCTTATTTTATTATAGTAATAAGTATAAATTAACTACTACTTTCTTATTAACCTTATATAGGTTAATAATAATATAGCCTATATCTTTATTATTAATTTTCTACTATATAATAAAGACTAGTAAAGTAAAAAGTATTAAATATTAACCCTATAATATATAACTATTATTATATAGTAAATTAAATATATCTTTAACTACTTTCTTATTATATATACTTAAAAAATAATATTTTATAGTAAGCTAGCCTTACTACTAGTTATTTATTAATTTGATTTTTATTTAGTTATCTTCTAGTATATTAATTATATTATAATCCTTCTAGATATTATAAAATAAAATTACTTCTACTATCTTCTATACTACTCCTAGTTTATTATTATAAACTTTTACGCTTTTAAGTATTATAATCTCTACTATAGCGATATACTTAATACCTAATATAAATCTCCTAAGCTCTAAGTTCGCTACCTATTTATTATTATTAGGTTTAAAAAGCCTATCTTTTAATACCTTATAGTCTTCTAGGGCTACTAGGAAATATAATATTATTACTATATCTATAAATAAAAAAAATAATAATATAGTATATACTTAGCTTATTAAGAAATTAAACTTTTTTACTATTCTAAGTTATATATTTTATTTTATATAATAAGGTTTATCTACTAAATTTACTACTATAATATAGTTAGTATTAGTATTTATAAAGGCGTAAACTACGCCTATAAAATCCACTTTTATTATAAATACTTTATTACCTAGGAGCTATAGATTATTAATCTATACTTTTATTATCTAGTTTAATAATAATATTATATCTATTACTACTAATACCTTATAGTAGATATATTATAGCTTTTAATTATATACTTAAATAAGAATTTTTAAATTTTAATATAATCTTACTAGTATAGTATTATACTAGAAATTAAAGGTAATCCTATATAAATATAGCTAATATATACCTAGGAGTAATAGTATTCTTAAGTCTAATAATATCTATACTTTAATTAGTATCTTAGCCTAATAAATTACTTTATCTAGGCCTTTACCTTATATATAAATTATAAATATAGCCTATATTAATAGCTTAATAATACTATTAATACCTCTAACTAGTATTAGTTTAATATAATATATAATTACTCTAGGCTATTATTTTAGCTATTTAGTATCTACTATA
>JADHZA010000186.1:0-41712 GCA_018831705.1 Torrubiellomyces zombiae
CCAGAATGCTTCTCTAAGCTAATGTTTCCTCAGGGCCCTGCTGCTGGCGTTGGTGGTGGTGCTCCCCCTCCTGCTTTCCCTGGGTTTCCGGGCGCACCTGGCTTTCCCGGTGCCGGACGTGGAGGTACGTTTTCCAGCAAGAAATTTTGTCGATGAAGGAGACCTTAACAGTTTTCAAACAGGACCTCCTGGTTTCCCCGGCGGCTTCCCTCCACCTGGCGGCTTTCCCGGGAGTGCCAACTTCCCGCCAGCATTTAACCCTCCTGGCGGACCCCCGGCTCCTGGCTTCAATCCTCCTCCCCGGAGATAGAATCTGTTTGACGTTCGAGATTTGCGGAAAACTTGGACTTGAAAATCCGTTCACTCGGCGTAGACGGAATGCTGGTTATGATGTAGATGCAATGAGCTCCCATTACATTGGAGTTTTGAGTTATTGAAATGATGGATGATACAACTCCAAATGTATGTGAACTTGATCTGTGCAAACTCAACCTGTTTCACGGACGCAACATTAACAAAAGCAGACAAATTGGCGAATCTGGACAACCAAAATATCACAGGAAACGATTATGGCTAGTATAATAAAGCGGCTACCTGAGCTATTTCCGATCCAATCACCTGGACGCCATCATGTCGCGAGATTATGCAATGTCGCGACTCATATTTTCAGGTGCAGTCGTTCCCACGCTACCTGCATGTTCCATCCTGTTTGACTCGGGTTCTCGTAAAAAGGGCTCCCTGGGACTCCAACTTCACATCCTCCATCGCTCGGAACAGCCTTCCACCTGCGAATCAAAAGTCCGCGTTCGCAAGACCAATGAGAACAAGACTGGGAACACTGCAAGATCCCCAACCACAATGGTTTTATACTCCAACAGCATGGCTGAAAACCCTGACGGCCAACTGACTGAGTAACCGTGCACGGTCATCCTGCGGAAGTTCCTGGAAAAAGACCCCATCAGCTCTCCAAAGGCTCACCAGGTAATCTCGTACGAGGCCGACCACTTGGCCTCAAAACTCCTTACCTGGAACACCGACCACACACTCTTGCCTTTGGCATCTCGCACCGCTCCCAGACGATTTCCTGCCACGGCACCAGCCACTGCGCCTGGCATATTGCCCACGATAAAACCCAGGGCACCGCCGCTCAGGCCTCCGATGACACTCCAAAACTTGCTCGTAGGACGATTTGTGCCCTCCTCCGCCATGCCCTCCTCCCGCATCATCTCCTCGAATACATCACTGAATTGGGCATCCTCGTTCCGCTGACGCTCGGCGCCGCCGGCTTGATTGTTGAAGAAGTTCCACGCCCACGAGAAGGCGTTCTGCCCAGTGCCAGCGTGCGGTGGGACCTCTTCGTCGACATCCTCGAAGGGGTCTTCGCGTGGCGGCGTAGCTGTAAAGAGTCTGCGCTGAGCATCGTAGTCGCGTCGACGAGTGGTGTCGGACAGTGTGTAGTATGCGTCGTTGACGAGCTGGAATTTGCGAGTGCGACTGGCGCGCTCAGGAGAGTCTGTGGCAACCCGATCAGGGTGCGTCTTCAATGCGGCACTGCGCGCGACGTGTTAGTATTGGAGGATTTCGCCATGATTCGATTCTGTCAAGGAGATAGCAAAGAAAGGGCGCATTGGTTTCGTACCGCTTGTAAGCATCGCGGATCTGCTGTGTGGTGGCCTTGTCGGAAACGTCGAGGATGGCATCTGCAATCAACGTCAGAGCGCAATGCGATGACCGCACAAAGCGGGGACTCACAGTAATTAGGTGGCGGTCCGGTTGTCATTGTAGCAAATGACAATTGACGGGGAGGATTAAAGATAGATGAGTGATGGGGAATATGATTCTGCTGGTGAGAAGTTCAGGTGTCTAAGGAGAGGAAAATAAGTCGGGTTGGCCTGTCACGCATCGCGAACGCAGGTGCAACGATGTTCGTGGGAGCAGTTCCACCAAGGTCTACCGGCAAATCGAGCGATGACGTCTTTACGGAAGAACGTTTCCTGATTCCGGTGGCCACCACCACCACCACCACCACCACGACGTCCTCTTTGGTTATGTAATTGCCACTACAGGCGTATTCCATCAGGTTTGGTCCTCACAAGTGATTTCGCTCCTCAAATTCCCTAAATCCCTTCTTCTCCGTTCTGCAACCATTGCAGCCATTTTCTAGTGGTGAATTTCGGCCATTTCTCCTCCATAATCACCGCGGGAGTCATGGCTACCCCTGAGAACATCAGTTACCGAATTTGCGATCTCATAGCCCTTCTTGACTCCTTGCCGTAGTGGCGGGCTCGAGATACGCCGCAGCGGGCAGTTTACGCAACATCTACATATTCATTCGCAACATTCATACCGTATGAAAGCTGTTGATCGACTGATCAGGCAGCCTCAGCAATCTCCCTGGTATCCTGCCGAAGCAACGATACGCGAATATCGGAAACGCTCGGGGTGTGGTTCAAAATAAGCCTGGCACCATCCTCCACTTGACCAACTTGCAATACTCATCCCACGTCTCGCCGTATTTCACAGCACATCTTGCTTCATCCCTGTAGCATCGATGTATGACGGTAGCCGCGACAAGAATCGCTTCAGTGTAAGGGAAGAGATGCCCCCTACCACACACCAAGCACGACGCCAAAGTATACGTGAGGCTTCCAACGTAATTGGCGTGTCGCAAAACTCCCCACCAGCCTACCAACACATGAATGAAGTGTTAGAAAAGACTAGTTTCCCTTAGATATGAGCTCTTACCCGAACACAACAGCACTGTCCTGTGCGTTTTCCCATCCGCAGTTGTATAATGTGCCTCGAGGACTCGGGCTTTCCTTCCCCAGACGACACATTCGCCGCCTGTTTCCCGCGACAGACTCTTCTGCTGATTTGCGTAATGATTCAACGCCCACCCTGCAGCGAAGAGGGAAATGTATGCCGTCATCTCAAGTCCCGACAGTTGCACGGGGTAGATGGCAAGGTACTGGGACTGGAGCGTCCAGATTTGCGGCATGATGGCTGCGAAGCCATAGATGTTGTAGAATGAGAACCTTTCGTGTGAACCGTCCAGTGTTTCGAAGAACCTGTTGCGAGGTGAGCGATTCGTGAGCATTATTATGCAGCGCCATGTTTCTGCTGGGGTGCAAACACATTCTTACCAGCCCTCGTACCAAAAGTATTCGGCCACAATTATGGCGCGAAAGATTACAGTAAGCACCATGGAATTTGAAACGTAGCCATGACGCTGATACTGAAGAGCAGCGAAGGAGAGGTCACTGTTTCGCAGTCTCAATGACGTCTTCTGTTGGATGTAGGATCCGCCGCTCAGCCATTGAACTTACATCAAGGTCCAGAGAAGAAGGCCCCCTGTCCGGCTTGCATTGAAGTGCTTCCAATCGAAATACTGCCCAGTTCTGGGATGCAATTCACCGCCATTGAACAAGTCATACCAGAAATTACCTGTTCATGTAAGTTCCAGTCGGCCAAGCAGAAGACCTCTCGCTCACCTGTAATGAGCACTTCGCCAGCATTGTCGGGTATCATGCGTGCTTTTACGTAGAATACCGTAATAAGCAGAACACAATACATGTTGGCAGCAGCAAGGAGACTGCCCCATTGCCGTGCTATAAAAGCGCCATCAAGAATCCCCAGGCGACATGAGACTACAGCAGTGGAAACAGTCAGGATCCAAGCACGCAACCCATTGAGTTTGTATAACAGGCGCCTTCCACCAGGCGTTCGCGGAGCACGATGTAAGATGCATGGGATGAGATTGTAGAAAGCCGCCTGAAGGGCAACCCAGATCAGGTAGGCTAGAATCGAATCAAGGGTCGGGCTTGGTAATCGAGCAAAGAATCTGCGCGGTCCGTCCTGCCAGATGGCTGTGGCAGCGTCAGTCAACGAAGCAGCGTAATGTTGATAGGTGATCCAATAGAATAGAAAGAAGAAAATGGGGGTAGTGGTGATGAGCGTGAAACTTGCTGCTTCGTTGACGAGCACATCAGACCAATGGGTCAGTCTTGGCTCGTACATGATGACCACCGCTCGAACGAACGAACGACAATCGATAATTGGAGCTTCGCACGTCGCGGCTACAACTGTTGCGTTCGGAAGTCAGATACCAAGAACAAACCTGATCATACATGTAGCTTCGATAACATTACACAGGCCCGTTGCAACAAAATAACGCGTCATTGATCGAAGGCAAGCTACCGCAGCCCAGCTGAGAGTTGCAAGGCCCCCCGAGCGCAAGCCACATGCAGTTAACTGTCTTACTTTTTTTTTCGGCAACACCACCAGTCAATTCCATACCTGTGTCATGTCATCATCAACATGAGCAGTCTCTTCACGCCGACCGATACGCCAGCCGAAGAGCAGCAGCCAATTGCCTGACAAAGCTGCAGCCTGGAGTCCTTGACAGAAGTTGCCACCCGTGAATAGAGATCAAGCATACCTAGGCTCACAAGGTCTGCAGCGCTTGCCATACACCGTGCCAGCTGATAAGCAGAGAAAGGGCCGTTGATTGTGATAGAGCAAGCCCTAGGTAGAGAACCGACTATCTCTAGGTATGCTTCGTCCTCCTCGTCGGAACAACAAGCCAGGTAGCAAGAGCAAACGACAATGAGGTCCTACACACCGAAAGTCGCAGTAGCACACCATCCTCCTCGTCCTCTTCGCCCTCTCTCCTCTTCACACACACACACACACACACACACATACCCACATATATCATATCCTTGTCCAAGTGTGTTGTCCTTCCTCGCTCACCTGCTCATCATGTCTACCGTGTGGGAGCAAGCTGCAATCGCAGAAGTAATTTATCGGCGAGCAGAAGCTGCTCAACAGCTACGCCAGCTCCTCGAACCGCTGATTTACACAACGAATGGCATCGCAAATGACATCACGAATGACATTACGAATGCCATTACGAATGACATCACGAATGATATTACGAATGACATCACGAATGACAGTACGAATGATATTACGAATGATATCACGAATGACAGTACGAATGACATCACGAATGGCATCACGAATGGCATCACGAATGGCATCACGAATGGCATCACGAATGGCATCACGAATGGCATCACGGATGGCATCACGGATGGCATCACGAATGGCATCACGGATGGCATCACGAATGGCATGGTGAATGGCATCACGAATGGCCTCGCGGATGGCATAATGAATGGCATAATGGATGGCGCAACGTATGACGCAACGAATGTCGCAATGGATGGCGCAACGAATGTCGCAACGGATGAATTCGTTGAGCAACAAGTCAATCTATACATTCCCGAGGCCCTAGTTACTGGGGCTATCCGCGAGGTTTTGTACAACTTGATCCCGGGTCGGCCCGTCTTCACGTCGTTCCACACGATACCGGTCACTTCAACCGACATGAATCAGCAGAGCTTCGAAGTCACTACCTTACGGCCAATTCTGACAGCGCTGGCAGATGACGAGAGGCGCAGGCTAACTCATGATGAATTCATATTATTACCCCCTCGCGTGATGCCTTTGCGCACCATCATCCTACATGTTCACGTTGTACCCCACGAATTGTCCCTGCAAACCATAATGACCATTTTCTCATATACATTCTTGGTGGCTCATTCCATGTTTAATCAAATGAGGTTTTGGACGCAAGGGCAAATGGTGAATATCCCATTGCCAAGAGTTACAGTTCACGTCATAGACACAGCACCGACTAAGAGTTACAGCTGGGACGAGATGGAATACCAAAGAAGCTACAAAACCTATTCGGACAGCATGCAGCCTTTTTACGACGTGTACGTGAGCATGCTCAACAGGTTGTCGGGGGATAGCGGGATCCCCTATAGGATGACCTACCGGTCCGACCTCTTCTGTCACCCGTTCATGCCGGCTGTGCTCAACTACATATTGGAGAAGAAGGCTCGCTTGGGCCAATGGTTCGCGCCAATGTACCGGGCTTTACCTTTACGAGCTCGCTGCCCCATGCTTCATTGCGGCTGGTCTAAGCAGCACGGCCGGTTGACCAGATTGGAACCAGGCGAGCAGAACGGCATCATAGCCAAATTTTATTGTCCAAGGCATGGGGAGCACAGCATGGACATCACACAGCATGGACAGTTGGAGCCGGAAAATGCGGCACGGCTAGAAGTGAGCACAGCGCTCGGCACTCTCATGACAACCATGCTGCAGCTGCTTGACCAAACCTGCCACGACCTCCGCCTCGCTAACACCCGCAACGGCCGTGACAGGGGTGTCGATCCCGTAGCCGCCCTCAACGCGCCGCTAGCTGAGTGGATCCAAGCGACACATATAGATGTCGCTCAAACACCATACATAATGGAATTTCCGGAAGAGCTCAGTTCGCTCTATTAAATCTTGTGAAAGCGGGAGAGAAGGACCGCCGGATTCCAGTCGAACGTCAAGTACGAGGCGTGCCAGTCCCACACGATCGGCACATTGTATCAGTTTGTTGGGTTGCGGCAAACAAACGGAAGGGAATCTGGCGGCTCGGAAGGTTCAGTACTGTTACACTTTGGGATACCCATCCATGAAAGCGTTGATTTTGACTTCTTTCGACATGTGGCCAAGGCGAGTCTACATGATATCATCCTACGTCTTCTACATCTTTTTGGAGGATCAGCGTTCAAACCCTGCAAGCAGGTATTAGATAATACAAGTAGGTATGCCCTCTGCAAGTTACGGATACCTACCCTGGACCGATTGCAGGGCACCCAAGATAGATAAACCCCACATGTCATGACTAAGCTATTTTCTTGCATAAAATTTCAAGCGACCGCTGACAAGCGAAGCTTTTTTCTTCCCTTCCCTTTCTTCCTCGTGCGGCTGGCATGACATCAATAACATCTCCGTGTTGCTCGAGTCCTTTTCCCAGTGGACAATAATCGCAGCGTCAGTTGTGCCACAGAGTGAATTTAATTGCAACCCGGCCAGCCTATCCGACTGGGCCTCGTGCGTCCTGCACTTGGACCATGGATGCGGCGGCTGGACAAACTTTTCAAACTTGCTTCGACGTGGAACTTGATGGTGATACGAGTAGATAGAAACACACCGACGACGTAGCAGCCATCTACCAGTTATCATCCCTCGTCCTCACCAACCTTTTGCAGCTTTCCCATCTCGCGTTTGGTGCCTGTCTCCCCGATGATCTTCATTCTGTCCAGCCTGACCGCGTCCGCATCGCCGGTGCCCTTCTGAATGTACACGACCAAGCTGGTCGTTTTCTGGAACTTGACGAAACGCAGATTGATGTTGGCGGTGCCCTGCGCGTTCCAGTCGGATTCGGATAGCTCTATGGCCTGTGTAGGCTCGGTATCATCCGCCTCGGCAAAGTCCATATTCTGAGGTCTGTTGATGTACAGGTGTATGACGCCAGGTCTAGATACCTCGTCCTGGTCGGCTGCGGGCAGAGACGTGATCTGGGGATTAGATCAGCAACCAAGTCCAACTCACCCTCGCGTTCGAGAACTTGCCTGTAAAGTATGAAGCTTGACTGAGCCCTGGAACGGTATGTACAGGAGCAACTGGTCGTCGGCGCCGCTTTGAACCCAATCCTTGGTCGACCCCTTGCCCTTGTCCAAGCCGCTGGGCTTGGTGTCTTGGAAGATTACTTTAACGGGACCTGCGTCTTCGTCCGCATTCAAGAGTTCGCAATTCCTCGTCTCGATCTCGTACGTGATGTCGGTGTAGCCCTTGGGGATCTCGGCCCCCTTCCAAGAGCCACTGCTACTTCCCGACGCGTCGCCTAGCGCTTCGATCTCCGCGGACAGCTTCTCGATGACCCTTTTCAGCTCTTGAGGCTTGGCTCCTTGCACATTCTCGGTGACCTTTCCATTTCTGAACAGCAAGAAGGTGGGCAGCGCCGTGACTTTATACTCGCTCGCAATATCTTCGTTGGTTTCGGTATTGACCTTGACGAATGTCACTGTATTGGGACGGGAGAGCGACTGGGCGAGGCTTTCGTAGAAGGGCGCAATCTGCTGGCATGGGCCGCACCAGTCGGCATAAACTATGCGTTCATGCCATCAGTAAAGGAGGCTAAAAGAAAATCACGCGGCAGCTATGATCTGGGCTGCGACAAACGACTTGGTTCATATGACACATGATGGCAGCATTTCAGGCTTCGAGAAACGTACAGTCGGCAACGACAATCCTCGAGTTCCTGAGGATGCTGTCGAACTGCGCTTTGGAGCTTATGACGACAAGGGCCTTCGTCATCGTGCCAAAGCAGGCCGTGTCAAAGACTGGCGAATGAGAAAGATAGCTCGGTGACGACTAGGTGACGGCGTTTGGAGGCGAGAAGAGGCTCAGTGGTTGGATGGGTCTCGTGGTCAGCGGCGATCAACACAGCTACTTAGTATCTGTAGTCGGTAGGTAGGTTAGGTAACTTGGAAGTCTTTGAAATGATACCTACAGGTATGTGCAGTCGCCGCTCTATTACTCTCAGACGGTGCCAACGTCATCTAACGCCTAGCTATTGGCTCCCTGGCGACAACAGCGGGGCTCATGTTGGTGCTTACAGGTAGCACCAGACCCCATGGACGGCTGTTTCCGAGCCTATCTCACCTCATTAGCCGCTGACATACATTGCACTATGACCAGCTTGCCAGCGCGCTTGCTCAGGAGCGCAGCAACAAATTGACTACAAGTACCTGAGTTTGCTACTTATTCATCACCGAAATGGCACCTCTCAATGTACGTGAACCTCGAGTCACTCTACACGGCAGTCTTTGTTGCAGCGATAGAGTGTTTGCTTGTCCGCGAGCTCAACGTCAGCACGGACTCGCCTGGAGCGCCATTTCAGGCCCTTCAGCATATATGCAACTTATAATAGCGTTTGTCACAACTGCAGCTGTCAGCTGGGAGCTCGGCCACCTGGGACGCCATGGCAGCTGTCCACCCTTGCTGAATTTTGAGCGTGCTGTGACGGCTGGACAGAGTTACGGCCTGCAAACTTCTCTGCCTTCAGCTCTTGATTGCTACCCAAGTACTCGAAGACGCTGTTTGTCTACCATCGGTTCCAATTTAATCTCGTCGGCGAAACACGTTGGGTTGTTCGGGCTCGAACCATCGCATGGCTTTGCAGAGGCAGCCTGATAGCACAGACTTGTCCGGGTTTTTGCACCAAAAGGAAGTGCTGTGTGGACACAGAGCTGGTCTGTTCCCAACGTCCTGGAAAGCTCTGGCGGAGCTGGATGCCGCGGCCCTGGTCAGTAAACAAGTGTGTGAATCGCGTTTGTACATGTTCTGATCCAAGATTCTTTGACCAGCTCGCAAACAATCGCTCGCTTCTCAGCTCATTCGTTCATGGACTCTCTCATCCGCTGTAGATGGTTTTTCTCATGACGGTTGTCGGTGATTCTCGGTTTCTTTGTGACCCTTGTCTCCAGCCTGTCACTGTGCTCAGCAGCAGTTCACCATCATCACAGTCGTTTGCTAGAGCCTGAACGGTCTGCTTTGTTTGCTCGCTCGACCATGTTTAAAGGCCCGCACTGTCTCTACTCACAGATGACAAACATTCTCTTCCCCCACGCAGGTGCTGATCCTACTGCCTCTGGTCGGTCTGCCGCAAGAGTCGATCTGGATTGCGCTGAGGGGATCAAGCCCCACGAGGGAAGCTGCGAGTTTTCCCTTGGACGAAGAGACGAGAGCACTTCAAATGGCCCCAATGTCGCATCAAGACATGGAGAAAACCGGTACAAGAATCAAGGGGAAAGGACTCGATAACCTCAGGCCCGCATCGCCGCCAAAGGTCAATCCATGGACGCGGAATCAGCCATGTACCCAAAAGCTTACCATTTTTGGAAATAACAAAGTTCAAGATGAAGCTGTGAACAGCAAATCGAAATTGGCAAGCGACAAACGCGATAAGAACTCTCGTCTGCGACGATCAAACGAAAAGCAAGGGAATGATGCGAAATTGTCGACCACCGTGCCCTCGCGAGAATTGTTCAAACTGGCAGCACCGCTCGCGGGAAGAAAGTGAGCACGCACCCCCCACTGACACCTCTTGTCGTCCTTTTGTTTTCGGCGCTGATGGAGTCAAGCAAGCCTCTGGAGATATCCATTCGGAGCTGATGTCATCGTTGAGACTGAGCTTCAGGTATATGAAGTACATCGCAATGTTCTCGTTCACGAGTCCGGCTGGTTTCGGGCCATGTTGCAGCCAAGGAACATCGTGAGTAGACGCTCATTCGGGGCTGTCCGTCATAAAGATGCTTCGGCCATGGGCTGACTTTCGCACAGGATGCCGGGTCCGCGATTACTGTCCGTCTACCGTGGCACACCAGTGTTGTTGGCCACTGCCTTCAATACATGTACACCAAGCGTTCGTTCACAACTTGTTACTCTGGCTCACGGCACGCCAGCCTCGAGGCGCACCATAGACTGACGTGGATAATAGAACTTGACTCGCCGGTATATCATTTTGATCACGAGAAGCTACACGACATTACTCACGTTCCGCAATGTGCACTCATCTATCTTGGTGCGGTGGATCTCGAGATTGAAGGACTTCAATGTCTCATCGAGAAGAATCTGAGGAAAACGGCGCGTGACATCAGAGAACGTCTCTGCCCAAATATCACGTACCCCGTCATAGATGACGTGACCATGGGAGGGATCGTGTTTGATCTGAGCACGTCACTTGAGGTTGCGTACGGGCGAACAGGAAGCGGCTGTCGACAAGACATGAAGCAGCTCAGACTGGTGTTGGCGAGCTTGATCGATGCTCTCATGCCATCCCTGATGAGCCATCCGGGTATACTGGCGTGGTTCGCTCGCGAGGTCTTGGGACGATGGTCGCCAGTCCTCGCGAACGATTTGATCGAAACCAGACGACAAGGCTTCTCTGATGTGTCGTCCCCTGAGCCACCCAAGGTGGAGAAACCAAAAGCTGATGCACCGCCGGCTGGTCCGGTGAAGCCGACTTGGGCAAGCATCGTACGACAATAAAACGTATTGCTTGTCAAATCGAGCAGCTGGTCGGGAAGAGGCGAGGGGTTATGTATCCCCGTGTCAGTCGACATCAGTCGCGGGCTTATCACAACTATACATAGTCGCAGCAATGTATACAGAGCAGGATGTTCGAGCGCAGTTTGAATATAGCGGGCGTTGATGGAAAAGCATTGGCACTTTCGAGAACCCATCTGTCCCGTAAGACAAAGTCGATAACGCGAGGTCCGGCGCTGGAACTTCATTGTAGTCATGTATGTAGGGATGGGACCAATGGTGCTGACGGTCAAACACAGAACCTGTTAGACCCGAGCAAAGATTTCAGAAGCTGATATCATCAATTCGTTATGCCAAAGCCAATTCATAGTCCTAAGCACATGATCATTCATTCAGAAACAGCATGCCACACTCGACGACTCGAAAACGTCCATCTCGCGCCTCAACGGCCGCGATAGTCCCTCGACCGGCTCCTATCTCGAATCCTAACGTGAACATTGTCCCCCTCGGTGATCAACCTCGGTTGTCTGGGCTCCTCTGGCGGCGGACGATATCTTGGCGGCGCATCCACGTAACGATACGTCTCGTAATGCGGCTCTGCCTGGACAGGGACGGGGATGTATCGGTCCCTCTCGATGTAGACTTCTTTCTCGTGACGGCGGTCATCGCGACTGCGGCTGCGTCGACGGGGCTCGTGTTCCACGTTGATGGCGATGACCTCGAGCTTGGGCTCGGCGGGAGGCGGAGGAGGTGGTGGCGGCGGCGGCGGAGGAGGAGGAAGATAGTAGACGGGAGGTTGAGGAGGCGGTGGTGGCGGAGGCGGAGGAGGAGGAGGAGGACTGGGCGGGATGACGCGCGTGATGCGACGATGGGTGGTGACGACGTCACGGTCCGGATGAGCGAGGTATAGGCGCTTCTTGACGGGCTGGCCCTTGTATTCGCTTGAACCTGTTGGGGAAAACGGCAATGAGTACGTGATACGATTCGCGTGGGCTAGAAGGGGTGTGACGGAGGAGGGGAGCCGAACCCATGATATGCGACTACGGATGTATCAGACGGAGATGTCGTTCAGGTTGAAGTAATCGCGTTGGAACAGTATCGCTCAAGAGCGTAAGAAGCGAGGAGCGTGAGTTGACGCGATGCGACAAGACCGACAGGTGAGGATCAGCATGCCATGAAATAGCAGGATGAGGATTCGAGCATGAGTCAAGAAAGACGAGCCCCGCCGAGTTACGAAGCAAGTCGCGAGAATATTATGTATTATTATATGAATATCCCAAAGGTGGGTAAGCATGCAATTATGCCTAGCAATGCCCGCTATGCACGCGATATACTAGTAGTCCTGTAGGCTGCCACGAGGTCACGGAATGCCCAGGGCGAAGCAAAGCAAAGCAGAGAAGCGAGGACGGGCTGCGCCTCGATCCCTGTCCTCAACACCACCCATCTTTGGTACCGGTGAGGTGTCAATCGTATTAGTGGCACACCAAGGTTACTGACTGCATGCAGTACAAGCATGACTGTATGCAAGTAATAATGCATCCTCTTCCATATACAGATACATACAGGCATGTGAATTATTATCCGCCGAGTTGGAGTGTCTTGAATGATTGTCCAGCCACGCTTACCTGCAGATCAGCCCAGAACCAGTGGCTGAGTTTCGTGATACGCCTTGCCGGGTCACAGCGAGACAAGCCAAGATGGTGACCAGGGTTTGGGCGTTGCCGGTACTGCACATGATAGGAGCGTGTGCGTGCACAGAGTAAGATGCTCATGCATCCTTATCGGGCTGATGTCGTCAGTCAAGACTGAAGAGGACGGCGCAGTGGGCGAGGAAATGCCGGATCCCTCGATCCTTTGGCCTTCCGTCATGACGAGACGAGACGTCATGGTGGTCACGTCGAGAATGGCTCATCTCTTTGTAAAACGGTATGTATGTATGTACTAGCTTGAGCCTGCGATTATATCGCTCATCTTGCGCTGGTGCCGTACATACATACATACATACATACAGTGAGTGATGCCACGGCAAGATTGGATTGTTGCAAGAAGCCACAGGCTCATCTTTTGATCAGAGCTAGCTGCTTCTGAAGAGCTTGGGGAGCATTGCCTATGCTGAAACGAAGCTGTCCGAGGCAAGGAGGCAAGGCCAGGCGGGAGTGTCAACCAATTGAGCATCACTCCCCATCATCTGCTCCACGACGGTTCGGAGGAAAAGACAGGACAGGCGTCATCGGTCACGTCTCAATTGAGCCTATCCGTAAATTAAAACGTCCGCTTGATCCGTGTTCGTAGAGTAATTTCAGGGACCCCTGTCTCGCAACGGTTGACCGCCCCTTGGGCAGAGGAATGCACGAGTTCCGTGGCGCCCGCAACATTGGCGGTTACTGAGAAAGGGTTCCAATCGAACCCCGGCCCCCTTGGAGAATCTAGATTCGAAATTGCATGCACTCTCAGGTGGGCCGCAGGCAAAAGGCTGACAAAAAGGGCATCGTAGTCAGGCACACCAGACGTTCGCACGTGGTCCCAGTCGAGGAGGGCCGAAGGAGCAGGCGAAAAAGGTGCGCGCAGCATCCAAAGGGGCCGAAGGGAGCTAAGCCGTTCGTCGTATTGACAGCAAGAATCGAGTAATTCGTAAGAGCGCGATGGAGCCGCGTGGCTACGACCATCCTGAATAGTCAAAGGTCTCGGTCGTCGCAGAAAGCTCAGGACGCCCGCTGATTGGAGGACAAGGTGTGCGAGACGATCCTTCCGCCGGGAATTGGGTTGCCCGGAGCTCATTCTTACTTGTCCCTGGGCTCTCGGGCGGCACTACTTCTCAGGCAACCACGGAGTAATGGTAGTATACGACATGTATGTACTCCGTAGGCGCGTCTACCTTAGGGTAGTAGTAGTATGGAAGTACACTGGCACACTGGCTAACTGGTATTGACTTTCAAGACCATTATTGGAACCCCCGCGCCAGGGGCAGCGCAAACGCCTCGAATCGTTCGGAGGGCGCTGTCAGACCTGAATGATCTGTTTGATCCCCCAAGGAAGGGAAGGGGAGGGCGCACCGACCAACGTGCAGAGACAGACCAAGGACGAATACCTGGGTATGTACTTGTAGGTATGGCTGCCGAAATGATATATCGACATTGTATGCCTGTACAATAGTGATACAATACGCGCGCTGGCCACGAGCAGACACCTGCTTGTCGACGACCAAGCTCTCGGTCCGGAGCCCGGGTGACGAGAGTAGAAAGCACGGACTTGCAGATCAAGAATGACGACAGTGGGAAAAAGAGACGGAGGATTGTGGTGAGGATACGAGATGCGATTGTGGAGCACCAGGAACGACTTGTAATTACAAGTATCACTGCCTGGCCTCGTCTTGTTCGGTGGTGCCTTTTGATTGCAACGCAACGTCGTGTAGGAAGAATAGGTATTATGGAGTGGCCGATTTCCTGGTAATACTAGTCCCGGAGGGGAGCGTTGGGGAGGTATGCACTTGTACTGGCTGAGGTTAGGCCCGGGACCATAGTACATGCGTGTTTCGAAAAGCCGAGGGAGACTCGAGAACGCGGAGAGCTATTTCTCCCTGTCGAAAATGTGTCCATCCCCTTCTGAGACGCAGTCAAGCTCGAGGGTATTTCAATTCATTCCTCATCCGCTCATAGCCGGTGGGCATTGTCCAGGGCCATGTCGCGGGACCGTGGCATCCACGCATCGTAAAGGATGCGCAAGTATCAGGGTCAAGGGGGGGGGGTGACCCTTGAGAACGAGATCCAGGCGGGTTTATCAAAATATAAATACAGATCATATGTATGCAAGTCACAATCAATCAATGCGAGCATCATTGTCGACGATATGTCACGATCATTCCCTTGAACGCAGGGGCCGGTGGGCACGCTGACTGGCACACTGGGCGTGACTGGGTACGAGGTGATTTATGTAATCATCGTTCACTCATTTCCTCCACGGACACTTCGGCACGCCATGTAATACACATAATTACAGAGAGTCCATTCAAAATGGAGTCGCGGAGTAGACAGAGTGGACATGAAGGTACTAGCAGATATTACTGGTAATAATACTCCGTACGGAGCATGTAATTAAGTAACGTTCAAGTACGTACGGAGTAGCACTCGTGCAATAGAGTTCAATTGACCCAGCACCCAGCCGCATCAATCTGAAGCCATAGGCTACTACAGGTAATGGTCCATCTGGCCCACTGCGGCGCACTGACAAAGTGCATACCCACAGGGGAGCTGGACAACGGATCCTTGCGCTGGCGCACCCCCATCCCACGCCATGCCATTGCCCCAACCCTGCAGCCAACTCGTGTTCAGCCAATGAGAGCTTTCGGCTCTGCTCCATGACCGCATTCAGCGAACTCGTTGTAGAAAAAAATGCCGGGACACACTGAGCATGTGTGCAGCCTCGCGGCACCCGCCCATCCCTGTGGCTCCCGCTAGAGGAGGGCCTTTGCAGGTGAAGTTAAGGGGGAATTTACTTGTGCTCGGTAGATTGTTGGATGCTCGGCCAAGTACTGCTAACAGCGAGGCGTACGAGATTGGGGTGATTGTTGGTAGTGGTGGGTAGTACCCGCCGAGATAGCGGTACTTCGTAGTGGTAGCCGGCCGAGCCACGAGAACAAACGAGACCTGCAGTGCAGCACATACGCAGGTTGCAGCAGAGCGCTTCACGTTCACTCTTTGACTTTGTCCATCAACTGAGACCAAGCACGGAAATAGAAACATCCCTACCAATTCTCTCTTTCAGAGCAAGATCGGGTCGGGGGTGGCTACTGCGGGTGACGCTTTGTTCGCGTCAACACCACGGGCATTAGGCCATCGTCCTCCTCTCACATCTCGCAACCCACGTCCATCCCCCCCCCTTCGAGTCGAGACAGCGGCAGAACAAGGCAGGCAGGCCACGGAGAGCCTCCGTTCTACCAGGACACGAACGACGGCTCCGTGTACAAATTCCCTACGACAAGTACTCGTGCTACAAGGACAAGTAGTGGTGATAGTACATAGCAGCACTACCAGGACCACTGTCACTCGCATGCGACCTGGACCTGGCATCCGTGTTCGGTGGGAACGCCCTTTGAAGCTTAGGCGCCTGTCCATCCCATATCCCACCCCAGCATCGAGAGGAAACGACTTTGCGTTGCGTATTACCTCGCAGTGTCGCACAACCTTCTCAACCCAGCAGCGGATGGACCATGTCGCAGCTCCGCCAAACTCCTATTTCATCGCCAGCAGCAGACGCAGCCCCGAAACAAGACGCGGGCCCTGACTCCGACGCCGGTGCCGCGGCTGCACCTGTCGTCGCTCGCCGGGCCCATCCACGGCCGCCTTATTCGCTGCCACCTTCGCACGTCTCGACGCCCTTGTCGCCCTCTTTCTCCTCCTCGCGACTCTTTCCATCAGTGGACGACAGCTCGCTGTCTGTCGGACGTCTGGCCACCGCCTCCTCAGTCACGCCTCTGGCCAGCTTGACCCTCCCGCCCTCAAGGTGAGAGAGAGACCCGGCCTATGGCAGGATACGACATGAAACTGCCATTCGTTGTCGCTTGTGTGCATGAAACTGACGTCTTGCGCCCGCCTTCTAGGTTTCCCAAACCACCCATACCCAGTCCGCTATCAGCCTCCAGCAACGTGGCACCGTCGCCGTTGAGCACGAGTTTTTACGAACCCGCCAGCTCGCCCACAACACGGACCTTGGGCACCCTTGGCCAATCTCCAAATTTCGGTACCAGTGTTGGGCACACGAGCTTCTACAGCGACTCGTCGAGCCCGTCCACTCCCGATGAAGAACTGACTCGGTACGTTTCTACAACTCACACCGCCCAAGGCAGATCTGTTTCAGCCTCCTTAGCATCACCAGAAGATGGGCACTTTGTGAAAGGCTAACTTTTCACTGCTCTTTCAGGCTAGCATTCGACAGGCCCCCGAATGCCAAACGAAGCTTCTCCGATTCACTGACCTTGAGGTCGCCGCCGGCGTCCTTGATGGTACCAGAGTCAGCCATGGCATCACCAGCCGGCACTGATGCCGGCCGAAGCTCCAGCGACTTGCCGGCTGCGTCACTCGACACATCTATACCATCGAACTCGTCCAGGAAAGGCTCGGGCAGCAGTCTACTTCAGAAACAGAATGGAGGGGCCAACATGGATATTGCGAGCGTCATCGAAGCAGCCGGCGGTCCTGAGGCGGCCATCAAGGACCTGCTGAACGAGAAACAAAAGCGATCCCAGCAGAACAATCAGCTGTGGCGCATAGTGGAGAAGCAAAGACAGATGATTCAAGGACTTAATAAGGATTTGGAAGCAGCACTCCATGACAAAGAACGGTACAAGAGGAAGCTCAAGGAGCTCATGTCTAACAAGCTGGTCAAGGAAGCCGCTTCAGGCGGCCGACGCGACCCTCAAAACAATGCCGCCGGCGGGCCAAACATGCCACCGCTGGACACCACGAGCTCGAGGGCTGTGACAAACAGAGTGCCAATATCACCAAGCACCGAAACTGACAGCCAAAAGGACTCCCCGATCGACACGTTCACAACGCAATATCCGACGACCCCCCCGGCTGACAGACCTCTCGACTCACCGTCTACGTCCCATGATCATCCTAGCCCAAAGAGTCCGCTGCTGAGAGCAGGTGAGCACCAGGAAGCTAGAGCCGAACGGCAAGCTGAAAACCACGCATCAAAACAATGGCAGGATGGGAGAGGAAACGAGCTGCAAAGAGAAGTCCTCCACCAGAAGACGATCCCTCCGTCCCGAAGCCCGCCCGGCGAACCCCCGAAAATGCCGCCACCGGAGCTTCCCGTGTCACCGTCTCCGACGGCTGGGCTTGGTTCACTGATACAGACTGACGAAGGTCTGGCGCATTTTCCCTCGCCCCCAAGGAAAGGACCGCCGGCCCCCTTGCAACTAAAACACGGGGCCCGACGTGCTTCCAGCCCCCATGAGGACAGCGACTCCGATTCCGATTACGACGATATTCTGGAAGTGGGTATCGCACCTAACGAGAAACGTGGGCGACGCAAGACGCGCGACGAGGATAATGGAAATGGAGAGCCGCCTGCATCGAAAGAATCACAAGGGCTGGAACCTGACAGGAAGGACAGGCATGTATCGGCCTCCAAGGCTACGTCGCTCGCGCCCGAATCCGCGAAGCCTCTTCCAACGACTCCTGCCTCTTCGAGGAATAAAGCAACGGTTCTAGATGCTCCTGCGCCTCCACGAGGGCTTCCGTCGAGTCCACGACCTGTCAGCAAGCTGATGGTGGAATCTTCCTCGTCTGGAAAGATGACAGCCCCCTTGTCCCCTCGACCGCCTCGGCAGCATATTCCTTTGGCATCTCGCATGCCACCCGATACGTCGACAAATGCCTCTCATTCGCTTCAGTCCACTGGTCAAGACACTGGAACGGGCGATGGAGCTGCACCTTCCTCAACTGCCGGCCCTGCGGAGCGAAACACGATCTTCAAGGGGTTCATGTCGGATGAGTACCCCGATCTATTAGTTCCTCCGAATGCTCTGTCACAAATCAAAGTCAAAGTGGCATCATCTCGAATGAAACCGTCTCGAGCGAGCTTGATGGCGCTCACTCAGCTCGAGGAAGATCCAGTTCTCACCTTGGCGGTGATCTCGAAGGCAGACGATGGCGAACTTTGGCGGGTGGAAAAGGACATCATGGCCCTTACGAAACTGGACCAACGCTTGAAACAATGCTCTGCTTTTACGGCCAGGGCCCCGGAGCGGTCTATTTTCAGCGGACACGCACCGGCGAAACTGGACGCGCGCCGCGTGGCTCTGGACCAGTATATGGAAGAATTGCTCGAAACACCCCTCGACGTCGCGACAGCCGTGGAGCTGTGCTGCTACCTTTCCACGAACACTCTCCCACCCAATGCTGACGAGACGGGAGGGGCTTTGCGATCAACCCCTGATCAAATCCCTGAACAGAAGGGACCCGACGATCGTCAAATTCGCAGTGGCTATCTAACCAAGAAGGGGAAAAATTTTGGAGGTTGGAAGGCCAGGTTCTTTACGATCGATGGTCCATACTTGAAGTACTATGAAACGCCTGGGGGTGCTCATCTCGGCACGATCAAGCTTCGAAATGCTCGTATAGGGAAGCAGCCTCAGGGTCACGAAGGCCAACCGACCGGACAAGGAGCCAACGGTGATGAGCTGGATAATCAATACCGACATGCGTTCCGGATTATGGAGCCGAAGAGGAAGGACTCGAGCAGCCATGTTCGACATGTGCTCTGCGCCGAGAGCGATAGGGAGCGTGATCTGTGGGTGGACACACTCGTGCAATGGACGGAAGACGTGGACAAGGAAGACGCAGCCGCACACACGAGCAGGGCCATGTCATACGATTTTCCCATGCCCGGCAACGGCGAGCTGCCAGCCAGCGGAAGGACCAAGAAAAGAAGTCAGGCGAGGTTGCAGCACCAAGCCACGGACTCGGACACCTTGGTGAGCGTCAGGTACGATTCAACGCAAGCTGGAGCGGCACCTCAAAATATCCCAACCCCCAGAAAAGCCACCGGTGGGCTTCCGGAACAAGGCAGCCTTCAAAGCCTATCTGGGGACTTGATCAGCTCCTCTCCCAAAACCATTTCTGGACCCAAGGATGGGCAGGTCATTGCGGATGCGGCCGCGTGGGGAAACAAATCAGCTGCAACGTACGAAGAAAAGAGGCAGCGAAAGCGAAGCTTCTTCGGGCTCGGGTCTAAGGCGCGATCCTCCTCGGACGGGCAAGACTCGTTGTTTGGAGGGAGCGAGGCAGGCTCAACTGCGACTCCACCTCAGAGCATGTATCACGGCCCAGTCCGCCCGGTATTTGGCGCAACTCTGGCCGAAGCAGTTCGATACAACCCTCCCACGGATGTACACATTCCTGTCCCGTCGGTCGTGTACCGATGTATCCAGTTCCTTGAGAGGAAAGACGCTGTCCTCGAGGAAGGCATCTTTCGAGTGAGCGGCTCAAACTTGGTGATCAAACAAATCAAGGAGCGATTCAACACGGAGGGCGACATTGATCTTGTAACGGATGAGCGTTGCTACGACATCCACGCGGTGGCGTCGCTATTGAAGCTCTACCTACGAGAGCTGCCGGGGTCCATCCTCACAAGAGAACTCCACATCGAGTTTCTGGCGACGACCGAGGTGCAGGCCCGGGAAGAGAAGCTCGCCAAACTGCGTGACTTGGCGCAGAGACTGCCTCTTGTCAATGTCACCCTTCTACAGTACCTGATCGCCTTTCTGATACGCGTCATCAACAATGCAGACATGAACAAGATGAATGCTCGCAATGTTGGCATCGTTTTCTCACCTACGTTGAACATACCGGCGCAGGTTTTTGCGATACTGTTGCAGAATTACGAAGCCATTTTCGGTATCAGCCCGGAGGACTACGAATTGCCTTCGTCATCGCCCGAGGCTGACGCTCATAGCCAGGCTGACGAGCTTCGTCGGCAAGATCCAGCAGGTCGGCCATCTACGTCGGCCGGGACCGTATCGTCACACAATCAGTCCTTGACGGACCCGATACGAGATGCGTCTAGGGGAACGCCTACACCGCCATTGATGACGGCTCTGCAGACGGCTCGAGGCTCACCGACACCGTCGATGGGAGGGGGCCGACACCATCACGAGTCTTCACCCGGAGGCACGTTCCGCCCTGGGTATGAAACCAATGTTTCTGCAGGCCACGGTCATGATGCTGGCCACTCGTCATCTATGCAAAGAGGCATTGGCGACTCTGAACGACAAAACATACAGCTCTCGAGTGAGACTGGCCTTTACATTGAACAACCGGTCAGTACGGCAGCCAGGCGACGGGAGAGTTCGATTTACATGGGCGGTCTCCCAGGTGGGCCGCACCAGAACTCCAAGAGTCGCCTACGTGACGAAACACGGTTCTAGGCTCGTTCTCTTAATCATGTTGCACAGCGTTGTGTCTTCGAACCGGGTTGAATTCGGGAATTTTCGTCATTCTTCCTTTCTGTGGAGTTGGAGATGCTGTTTGATCTTTCGCGACGTATGGCTTTGGGATAGAGGATCTATCCAACCCCAGGGAGATCCAGGGCGGCTATTTGTTTTGTGTACGGATTCAGCAAGATGGCGTGGAAGAGGCTACTATAATTTTGTGATACCATGAGCCGATTCTTGGCCTTTTTTTTCTTTTCTTTTTTTTTCCCTTATCGTTTTTTCGAAGGATGAGGGGGCCAGGGGGATGGACTTCTTGCATTGCGTGTAAGAGGGAGCAACTCGTAGGGGTATGGGTGGCTAAGCGTGCTTTGGCGAATTGCAGGGCGGCATGACCCTTCCCCTCGTCCGCTTGTTTAGCGTACATAGATTGTCGCAGGATCGCCATGAAGAGGAGCAGGGGATATGTCTCATAGCAGAGGACGGACGGCTACTTGAAGATTTTGAATTGCGTCGTTGGGGTGGCAAGTTGATGCATCTTGGTAGTAGAATGGGATTGATACCACGGCCATGTCTTTCTTGTTTCCACCGCAGCAGTGACCATCTTTGTAACGTAACGATCAAATGGATGGGTTTTATCATGCTTCTTCCCTTTCTTGTCTGATCATTTGGTGAAGCTGATGGGAGGAGATTCCAGCTGATGAAGTGACATATTAAATAGGTGACGTGATATAGGGTGGCGTCGGCGATACTCCGGGTCGCAGCGGGTGGTGCAAAATGGCAGGAGGTCTGTCGGGGGGAGACACAGCATCGGCATCTCGGCAACAACAACTGCCGGTCCCTCCTCAGTTGCTCACAGACCATCTTCCGTGCCCTACGTTGATGGGCCGGTGACGGAACCGACCCTTTCCTCCCCCGCCTGCAGAAAAGAGAGACAGCGAGAGACAAGATTGGGCGGCTGAGAGCGAGGGCAATCCTCAATGGATGGACCAGCGCGGGCGCCCATGTCTCTGGACCCTCGCCTGCGACCAGACGCTCGTGCTGGACACGTCGGCGACCCCCCTGGCGCACGCCACGGCGATGGTCGACCTTCGTCATCGTCGACATCGTCGCCCTCGACGCAGATAGAGCACCAGCAGCAACACTACAATCAGAGGCACCATCTTCCCCACCGCGGTGCCGACACCTCCGACCATCCGTCGCTGGCGTCATCCAGCAGCCTCAAAGCAGAACCGCAGCAGCAGCAACAGCACCAGGACCAGCAGGATGCAGGAAACGTTGTCTTTGCCGACGGGCCCGATGCTGGCATTGGCGGTGCCATCGACCCGAAAAAGCTGCGTGCCTGTGAGGCCTGTCGTGGCCTCAAGGTGCGATGCGATCCCAACCCGGACGACGAGAGCGCACCGTGCAAGCGATGCAAGAAGGCCGGCCGTACGTGCATCGTGACGGCGCCTACGAGAAAGAGGCAGAAAAAGACGGACAGTCGCGTCACCGAGCTTGAGAGGAAGATTGACGCCTTGACGGCCAGCTTGAATTCTCAGTCTCAATCTCAATCCGCGCCATCCCACCTCATCAGCGGCCATGATCCTGCCGTCATGGATCCCGAGGGGACAGCTGAACACAAGTCGTCGTCGACTGTTGCTTTCGGCGATGGCTGGAACAACTCCATGGGCAGCTGGCAGGCAGAGCCACCGTCGCAATCATCTTCGACCCAGGCGCCCCGGAGACAAAGCGAATCCCGGCGTCATCCATCCGAAACGAGACCTGCGAGTAAGAGAAAGGCTCCCCCGGAGTACGGCAGCAGGCCCGATGAAGGGGAGAAGAGGCCTGGGAGCCAAGCCGTTCTGCCATCGCCAGATGGTGACGACTTGGTCGACCGTGGCCTGATGACCTTGGAGCACGCCGACACCTTGTTCGCAAGGTACAGGGACTACATGGTACCGCACTTGCCCATCGTCGTCGTGCCATCCAGCATGACCATCTCAGAGCTGCGCAGCACGAAGCCGTACCTGTTCCTGGCCATCATGGCATCGGCATCGTTCGATTCGCCCCCCTTACAGAAGGTGCTGCAACGGGAGCTGATGGAGCTCGTTGCGCGAAAGGTGGTCGTGGTGGGCGAGAAGAACCTGGAGCTCATCCAGGCCATCCTCATCGCCACCGCCTGGTATTTCCCGCCCATGAACTTTCAGGAGTTCAAGTTTTACCAGCTCACCCACATAGCCTGCGTCATGGCCATCGAGATCGGTCTGAGCAAGAAGCCGTCCGGGCCGCGCATGCCAACAGCGAGCTGGAGAGAAAATCCGAGACGACTGTGCCCCTTCGACCCGACCAGCACCGAGAGTCGCCGGACCTGGTTGGCGTGCCACTTCCTCGCTGCCAACGTGGCCATGGCTTGGCGTCGGCCCTACCTGATCCGTTGGTCTCCCTACATGACGGAGAGTCTGGAGATCCTGCGCACCGCCGAAGACGCGGCACCCACGGATCAGTATCTCTCCCACCTCATATGGACGCATCGCATGGCCGAGGATATCAGCGGCCAGCTTTGCCTGAGCGAACCAGATGTCTCTGTCGATCTGGTCGATGCACGCACCCAATACGTCCTGCGAGGGCTGGAGAGGGATCTAGAAAAGTATTGCGAAGGTGTGCCCCATGCCATGATGCAGCGTGAGTCCTTCAACCCCTATTTTTCCCGCCAGACAGCAAATCCAAGGAAAAGCTGACCAAAACCCCGTCCCCCGTTTTGCAGCAACGCTCACCATCGCCTTTGGCATCGTCAACCTGCACATGCACGGTCTCGTCCTGCACACGGCCACATGGAACGACCAGCTCCAACCCTCGTACACGACGGTCCAGCCGTCATTCAACACCAACATCCTCAAAGACGGCCTCGACAACGTCGAGCCCCTCAGCACCGCCCACATCAACGCCCTCTCGGCCCTCCTCACCGCCATCCACAGCATCTTCGGCGCCTTCCTCTCTCTGGACACTCTCAGCATCCGTTGTCTCCCCGTCTTCAACTTCGTCCGCATCGCCTACGCCCTCGCCACCCTCATGAAGATCCACTTTGCCTCCTCCCAGCCCGCCTCCGAGCTGGGCAAGGTCATCGACAAGGACAGCATGCGCGCCAGCTACTACCTCGAGCGTCTGCTCGAAAAGTACAGCGCCGCCGCCGCCGGCGAACAATGCCGTCCCGCCACCCGCTTCCTCCTCGTCCTCGTCAACATGCGCGGCTGGTTCGTCAAGCAGGCCGACAAGCCACCCCGCGACGAAGCCGACCAAGGAACTGCCCCCCAGCAGCAGCAGCAGCAGCAGCAGCAGTCCATCACCTCCAACACCCCCTTGCAAGTCCTGTCCGAGGTCGCCATGGGCAGAGAATCAAGCACCGTCAACAGCAGCCAGTACTACAATCCCGTCTCCAGCCAGCCCCCTCCCCCTGCTCAACCCTATTACCCAACCGCCACCTCGGAAGCAGAACCCATCTCCGCCGCCGCCATGTTCCCACCGCCCCCTTCATGGACCCCTTCGTCCTCTTCCGCCGCCATGCCCGCCCTCCAAGACTTGTCCGGCATCTTCCCCCCGGATCTAGACTTTGGCCCTCTCGGCAACCCCTTCGAATCGCAGGACCCGTTGTATCAAGGCGAACCCAGGACCGCCTTTAACGATCCCCTCTTTGGCGCCATGTTCCAAGGCTTGCCCAACACGAACTTTTTCTCTTTTTAATCTTTAATTTTTTCTAAAACTTAAACGATGAAAAAATCACGAAACGCAGGCGGGGAGGTCTGGGGGGGTTCTCCATTTCGGTCCATGAACATTTTCCCTGGCATATATGAACTCTCTTTCTCTTTTCAGGGGCTGATTTTCATAGTTGTGAAGCGGGCATAGCGTACTGTCATCCAGTTTGCTTACCTGGATGCGTGTATCCCTCGAACTTTTCTTTATACGTGTATGTATGTAACGGAACAAGTCACGTCGGTTTTTGCCCCCTGACAAGACTCGCTCCTATGTGTTGAGATCCATCGCCCTCATCGTCTCGGGCGGAACAACAGCCCACATTGCAGCGCTGAAATGCAGCGCTGCTCTAGTACTCATGACCACCTCGGTCTACTTTTTTGCATATACTACATAGGACATAATCAGTCAAGAGAAAACACATCATGTCAAGAGACACAAGTCCGTCGAAAAAAAACGGCACTCGATGGGTGGGTTCCAAGCCCGGTACATCGCTTTGATTCGTGTGCCGTCACCCGTGCAATCAAGTTTGAGACAATGCGTTTCAACCTGGCCATTTTTTGTTGACACACATCTCGACGCAATTACCCATCGCATTGCTTGCCATACGCATCCGAGTGTGCCGGCTTAGTAGTACATACATGAGAATCAAGCCACGCGCCAGCCATCCCTTCACAGAGGAAACGTATTCGACCGTCTACTACTCTGTCGTTGCTCCCACAAGCCGGAAGCAAAATATTCGTCCACCGTTCTTCATACCGGTAAATTCGCCATTCTGTCTGCTTCTTTCCTCCTCGCATCCATCCATCGCGCATCTTGACGCTCCTCAACATAGTAAAAAGCAAGCTGCATCAGCCATCGTAATGCAATGTGTAGATAAACTCGCCAGATGATATTTTTTTTGGCCCGAGATGCGTAGTAGTGCTCGTCGTGTGACATGTGAAATAAAAAAACCAACGCCACATAAATTCGGCAGTTATTGTCGAGTCATCAGAACGATGAATGCACGGCCAGCCGACGCCCATGTCCCATCGTCGTTATCAAAGGGGGTAACCGTGAGCACGATCAACCCCACTCGCTCACAAGAATGTCTGACCAGCAAAGAAGCTCAGTCCATGTAGAAGTCTCCCTTGAGAATCCTTTCCTGAAAGGCATCTGGCTTTCGCGGCTCCTGCTTTGGCGGGGCAGCGGGAGCGGGCGTTTGGGCAGGTGGCTGCATCATGTCGGAGACTGACTTGGTTCTGTCGTGTTGGGCCCCAGTTCTAGGTGGTGACGATGCGAGCGAGAAGGAAGGGCGTGCTCCGGAAACGGAGCTCTCTGCTCGAGATCTGAGCTGCTCGGACCAATTGAAACCCTGCTGGTCTGCACGAGAACTCGCATTGTCAGAAGGGACTCTTGGATGCTTGGTGTTGCTTGCCTGTAAGAGTGTAGGAGTAGTCGTCGTAGTGCTTGCTCGACGACTGGCAGCGGAGAGGGCAGCAGAGATGGTGCCGCTTTGTGGTTGGGAAGCTTTGCGAACGCCGGCTTCGTGGGGGAGGGAGGAGGGAGGAGAGGCTGGAATATTACCATTGCCAGGACTGCCGCCAGGACGATAGCCTCTCATGGCAGTAGCACCGAAGCTCATACGGCGAACGAACGGGGTGTTGGGGGCGGTTCTGGCGCCACCGGCCGCGTCCTCGTCCTCTATGGCGCTCTCGTCGATGGAGTCCGAGTTGGTCGAAATGCTACCGCGACGCACACCGAAGGGAGCGGAAGCGGTGGGCGAAGTGCCCGAGAGGCCGATTGTCGTGACAGACAGCCGACGTCTCTGGGGGTCAAACGCGGGACTGATTTGGTTGGGAAACGAGCCGGCACCTGCGTTGCTCGAGGCGCCGCGCTGGAAAAGATTGGAAAAAGCAGCCTGGGTGACAGAGCTACGGCGGTGACCAGCACCGTTGGAAGGGTTCTCCGAGGACATGTTGGGCTTGCCAACGTCGGGCCGTCTTGTGAGGTATAGACAAGGCGGCCTCCGATGATGTCGCGCAGTCTCGAAACTGCGTCAAAGGTGCTATATATCGTGCCGAAGTTCGGCGATGAGTCGTTTGCGAGGGATTGCAGTCGGTTATGTCGCTGGTGCGGCTAGTGTCGATGGCGCTCGTATAGTAGAGAGGATGGTAGATAATGACAGATGGGAGATGAAATGAATGGGGGGGGGGAGAGAGGCGAGAGGCAGAGTGCTTGGGAGATAAATACATGGACTGTCGCGGCAGGAGGGACGGAGGCGTAACGGCACGTGGGATGCTCATACTCAGTTGCATCAACTTGCATGTAGGTATGTAGGCTTGGGAAAGAACGATGGCCGTATGTAGATGGCCGAAACGGCAAAGCGTAGGTACGGAGTACCGGAGTTGGGCTGCGGGGGAAGGCGCTAAGGGGCGACTGGCGAGGTAGGGCCCCCAAGTATCAATCAGTGGTAGAGGCAGCCATCCACCAGAGTGGGCAGTCCAGTCACAGCAAAGTGCGGTAGTGCTAGTGCGACGACGCACGGCAGACCTCGAAACCTAGTCGAACGCCGTGGGAGGGGAGTGGAATGCTGGCATGTGTTGGGACGGCCATGTAGCGAGTCGCAACAGCAATTGCCCAACAACCACGATGCCGGGGCTGCTAGCTCATAATACTACATCTGTGCCGGGCTACCAAGCACCTCACCTCCCTAGCTATTCAAATAGTTGTAGCTGGTGGTAACGAAGCAAAGCGTTCGGAAGCTCCAATAGCTGGGTTCGGCCAACGGCAGACGAGGGTCCAGAACTTTGGGGAGATGGTGTGAGCGGTGGAAAGCCATGGGCTGATGGCACCGACTACGGAGGGGGGGAAGAAGAAGGAAATAATAACGACTGCCGCTTGGTGCGAGGTATGAACTAGTAGGCCACCTGTTTGTGCGCAAAGAGTCACCAGTAGCATGTATTGGGCTGGCATCGATGACTGAGCACCTTTCGTACTATTGTACCCTTGCGTTACCAATAACGTGACAACCCAGCCGCTGCGTCTGTGCGTCTGTGGAAGCAGCCTGAACGGCCTTCGATCAGGGGGGCGGGCTGGCATGGGCGAAAGACGAGTAGCCCGTCAGTACTTAGCAGTTAGCACCGTGCGTTCCGGCACTCGGTATGCGAATTCGTCACAGACTGCTTGTCGCCGTACTCGTACAATCTAGTGTTTACCAAGGGAAGAAACATAGCACCAGCAATACCATATGAAAGCTTCCCACAATAACCCTACACGTATGATTCTGTCCATCATGGCCGGGAGGCTGGAGCTCTCTCACCCGTTACAGGAACAAAAGAGAGAGATTCGCGCCGCTGGGGGCACAAAGCTTTCCCCCTTTGCCCCGCAAGCCCGTGGCAGGGATTGACCCAAGCTTCGCTACTTCCCTTAGCGTAGCTTGCCTCAGCCCGTTTTTTCTTCTCAACGGCTTCGAGCCGTGACGTGCACGTCCAACGACGCACGAGCAACGAACGACGCACCACCTTGTGGAGCCAGTCCCGCCAGTGTAGCATCGGCTAGCCAAAGACTCGATGCCCGATCTCGAGGTGGGTTGCTCCGTATTATTGAATAAAGCATGAACTACGTGAGAGTATGGATACCCACCACGTAATTATTAAGAGACAACTTCTTTCTTGAATATTCACTGCCGGTAGGCATGTATCTGATTGTATCATTACCTCCCCCATACGGCTCAATCTCAAGGTAATTACAGATATGTAATTACATACAGACAGAGTACCACTAGCAGGTAAGGCACAGCTAGTACTCCGTATTAATACCTATGCAAGAGATGCATCCTCCCACGCAATCCTGATCCTGGCTCTCGGTGCTTCTTTCACATGCTGCCCGCATCTTCCTCAGCATGTAGTACAAGTAGGCATTACTAAAGAGCGACAGCCGACAAGTTTTCGGACTGCACCAACAATGACGAGACCGTTTGTGTCCCCCATTCTCTCTTCCAATGTTTGGTGTTTAATTATGCTGCAGAGTGCGAAACGTCATCCAGCGGGCACTTGTCATGTGAAGTTAGGTAGACAGCTCCTAACGCGTGTTGATGAGACAGAATCTTGAACGAGCGTCGAGTATGGCCTCGCGCCATCGTCCCCCATCCGGAAACATGGGAAACCCTGTGCTATTTCCTAGCATACACCGTATTTCGATACCACTTCAGAGCAGGTGCATTCTGGAGGTTGCTGCCCATGCACCCTCTAGGGTAAGGGAGGCGTTTGACGCTAGACCTGATACGAAACCAAAGCGACGTCATCCGGAGGGAAACTTTGCGGGGAAACCAGACAAAAACATACCGGCAGCTGCATTGCATCTTCGAGACATTGACCGCCAGCCCATTCATCCTGACAAGCATCTCGAAGGACCCCCCCCCCCATTTGGTGTTCCCAATCCCTTCCGCTAGTATGTAAAACCGATTACTACACACCTACTTACGCACCTATGTACGGTGCTGCGGTATCACTAGTAGCTACCAAGGCACGCACAGACATATGTACATACACCCCCGCAAAAAGGGGTCTCAGACATCCGCCGCCACCCCCAAACGGCCCAGGTAGGGAATTCTTTCCAGCATGATGGGAATTCCGAGGCGTCGAGAAAATCGCAAACACCATCATGTGATGTTTTGTGCCGACCTGTACAAATTGCGTGGGTCTTCGACAGCGGACGCGTCGGGGATCCTCGACGACCGCTCCGATCCCCATGAGCTGTTTGGGAAGCTCTTTCGTCACCCTGACGATCCCTCCGGCAGCTCTATGCCGATCCCAATCATTCCAATGGTCCTTTTGTCGTGACATCGTGGGACCCATGGTTCCGTCTGCTCGCTGCGCGCACAAGCAACTTCATGTTCTAAACAACATGTGCACATACGACGTAATACTGTCTGCACATGCGCGTGAGAGTAGTACATCATAATCAGACACCGTCTTTCTCCCCCCTCGCTCCAGCTTTCCTGCTCCAACTACTCGAGAGACGATCGTGTCAATGTGCCAAAAATATAGGCCAAAATGGACATCCGCCCTACTCCGAGGAGCCGCTGACATGTATGATAAAATCGTCAGGCAGACAGGGCTCACGTAACACCACTGCGTCTTTGGCCGCATAAACCGCATATCCCACAATCTCCCGAATTCATGTAGAGGGTATCTCGACAAGACGACTGATTGCAATGCCAGGCTCCCAGCGTGGCGGCTGGGTCCAAAACATTTCCACACATGCCGCATGTCGTGGAAAGCTGAGAGTTTGCGAACGAGCAAACGGAGCAGGAAATCGTTTCTTGCTGCTTCGTAGTTCGTCGTTGCGCGTGAAGATCTGAGGAAGGCTGCGAGAAATGGATATGTCCCACTTGCTCCTGTTTCACTGCCACGTCCCTCGACTCCTGATATCGTGGTACAGCACGAAGCTCGTCGAGATTCGTCGACGGCCCACTCATTTCCTGCTTAACAGGATACAACGCCGGAGAGACATCTTGATCTTGTGGTTGAACCGGCTCAATGGAGGTCATGTCGCCTATTGATGAAGTCTCGGATTTGACCTGCCCCCGATGAAAGGTGTCCCGGAGCTGGGATAGTTCGTTTTGGGCTTCTAGGTCGTGAACATCTTCGTCCTCACAGACCTTGACCATGCCTCTGCCCTTGCCATCAACAAGCTTACTTCCGTCCACATCGATGGCGTCCTTCGTATCGCCTTCATCTGCTGGGTATTCATAATCACTCCCCGAGTCCGTCTCCTCATCGTCTTCTTTCATGGGTTCATCATGCTCCAGCTTTTGCTGCCCAAAGCGAGCCAAAGCAGCTGCTGCGCGAAGTTCGCGACCTCGGGCGCTTCCTGCAACGCGTGGTTTTCCCTGGATCTTTTTGCCCTTCTCGAGTTTGATCTTGGCTTCATCATCCGCGCCCAACGCGACTCCATTTCTACCAAATTTCTTGAGGATCCTCTTCTCCTTGCGCTCCTGGTAGGTCAATGTCGGCTTCGCGCGCCTTTTTCTCCGTCGGGATCGGTATGTTCCACCACAAAGATGTTCTGAGAGGAGCTCGTCGGAATGGACTGTGTTTGTCTCCCAAGCCCCCGTGGCCAGGTTCGCGCCACGACCCCATAAGCCCTCGCCCGTGTATCTTTGTTGCCAAAGCTCCTGCATTTGCGAGGCGTATTGGTTGCGCACGGTCCAAAACGCTCGCGAGTGGTTCATCTGCTTGCAGTGGGCCAGCTCATGCATCATCACCATTTGGACGTACTCGAAAGGTAGCCATCGCCCTGTATGGGGAGAACGAAGCACAAGTTGTATGACCTCACCGGCGTTGAAGTTTCGGCCAACAAATTCGCGATTAGGTTCGAACTCTTCGAGCGTCATGACGGAGAGATGATGCTTGCGCATAACGGGAACTGCGTGGCGGAGAATTAGATTTGTAGACACGCCGATTTGAAAACAGATGCTACGACCTTAACTTACGGCACTGCGCAGATATTCTCTCAAGGAAGCCCTGAGCTGTCCTCTCGTGGGGCCCATGTAGGGGTTTGATGAAGATGATGCGCTCATTGGGCTGTGACTTTCTTGCGTTGATCCGTTGGATGCCTATGGGCATAGCAATGGCTTTCGGGCGTGCAGACACACTATATATATAGAGCGCGAGCGTGACTGAACGATTCCGGCGTGATTCGAATGGAGATGACTCGTACAAGAAGCAGATTTACAGACTGTATGGGGTGAGGAAGATTCAACGCGGGCTCGGAAAGCCGGTGCCTGGTAATTGCCAATGAATCGCGGGGCCAGTCACGACACGAAATCAGGTGACCACGCGAGATTGGTACCAGCACTCTAACTCGAGCATTCTTGTGGTATGTGAAGACTTGAGGTGAGTGATCAAATGTCGTATATTTCGTTTAGGCATAGTATGATAAATGACTGTAATTCGCTTTATTGTGTCACATGTCATGTCAAAGTCTTCGTTGCTCATGAAATTTAATCTCGCTCATGCCATGTAAATTGGCTCACCACGCATCCAACTCCTCGACATCTGTTAGTCCTTCGTGGCTCGTTGACCTTCGGTAGCCGCTCGAAACTCCTCCCGGGCCTCCACATTCGCCACAGCGCTCTGCACAGCACTCGTCAGATCAACATGGAACAGTGGCCGATCCAGACCATGAACCACGGTGCGCTTTCGACGCTGCCGCGGCTCCCCTGTAGCCCTCTTCTCCGCCGGGTTCTGAGGTAGGCCGACGTCGTCCGAGTCGGAGTTTTGATCTGTCGATGCCATCTCCTCATCCAGCTTAGCTCTCGCTGATTTGGTCAAGCTGAGTTCTCGCGCATTTGCTGAATCTTCTGCGGCGGCAGCGGCCGAGTCCTTGCCGCCAATTTCAGCAACACTGAAAATAGATTTCCATCTATGGTGCACTAGCCCGTCGTGTGGTTTGGTGGGAACACCAAAGCCGGCGGCTACAAGGGCACGCTTGGTCCATCTGTTGTTGATACATGCGATATGCCAGTCTACGACGTCTGGCGAGCTGTATAGGTCGAGTTGGTTGCGCACATCGATAAGACGCTGTACCGAGGTTATGTCGACGTTATTGACAGAACTGAAATCGAGTATGATGGCTTTCAACGTTGCTCGACTGTCCGAGCCTGGGTCTTCTCTCGACTTGTCCGTCTTGCGAGGACCGGGATTGCTCCATGGTCTATCACTGGCCATATCAAATCTCTCGGGGCTCGTCCGGCGAGTTTGCGAAAAGATGAAGTCTGTCAAGTAGTCCAGAGCGAAGTTGGCGTTGGGGTAGTTAAATCCCTCGGAAAATCGATATATGAAAACGCCGGGATACGGGCTCTCCACCTCCACCTCCGGGTTCGAGCCGTCTCCGTGATCTATGGGGAGGAAAACATTCCGAGCTGCGTTGTTCGGCTCTTTGAAAGTGCCATACTCGCCAAGGTCTTGCTGTAAGTCGCCACCGATGACTCGGTCCTCAAGAACGGAATGAACACGAACTTGGCCCAGGAACCTCCCCCTAGCCTTCAAGATGCGATACAACAATATCGCGGCGGACATGCAGACAGTTGTGTACAGACCCTCCTCAATATGCCAAAAGACGCTTACCAAAACCCCGATGAAGAAAATAAACACCTCGAGCGGCGATACTCTCCAGAACTGGTAGACGGTGTTTGGTGGAGTAATCAAGTCACCAACAGCATGAATGATGACAGCAGAGAGTATGGCGCTTGGGATGTAGAAGAAGACAGCAGTAAGTAGGTAAGCTGCCAAGAGCACAACGACCCCCGTAATAATACCAGCAGCGGGTGTGCGCACACCGGCCTTGGATTGGATCGCCGTTCGACTGAACGACCCTGTAGAGGGATATGCCCCAAGAAATGGGCCTAGGAGGTTCGTCATGCCGATGGCAACCATTTCTTGAGAGTGGTCTATGGCATAGTTGTTGACCCTACCGAAAGACTTTGCAATCGCAATATGTTCGACAAGCATAACGATCACTGTTGCAGGTAAATGCGGTCCAAAATGAGAAATGACGTCGCTGTCAAGTACGGGAATGGCCGCGTTGCGGAAGCCTACTTCTTGGTCAGCAGGGTTCATCAGTCTGGCGAACAGCTTCCCGTCTACCTTTGGGGATAGTGCCGAGGACATGGAAGGCCGGCTCGTCTCGACGTCCCCTATTGACCAGCCAGCTGACCATAGTGTACAGAAGGATGACAACGACGGTGCGCATGGTGTTGGCAAAGAAGACGATGCGTTTGTGCGCCGGAAACCTCTCAGCGGCCCTAGTCAGAAAGAAGCGCACGAAGTACAAGGTGAAAAGCGCCGAAAGACCCATGGCCGCATCAATTTTGGTCTCAGACAAGTGCTTGAGTGTGTTGATGACGACTCTGTAAGGGGGGTCTCTGTTCGAAAACCCGGTCACACCAAGTAGTGCCGGAAGCTGGCTCACGGCAATGGTCAAAGCTGATCCCGTCATGAATGCCGATAGGGATGTAATGGAAATGAGATCGACGATCCAGCCGCAGCGCAAAAGTCCTATGGCTAAGACGATGCAACCGGCAATGATGGAAAGCGCCGAGGCAATGACATGAGGGGGAATGTCTTTGGCGCCTTCAGACGCCGTCACCTCCTCGACGACACTGCCCACGACAGTTGACAAAACGGCAACCGGTCCGATGGATATGTCTTTGGACGTGCCAAAGATCCAGTATATGATGACACCCATAAAAGACGAGTACAGGCCGAACTGGGGATCCAGCTTGGCCAGAAGCGCGTACGCCATACTTTGCGGCACGCAGAGGGCGCCAACTGTGATGCCTGCAACAACATCACCGGCCAGCCACTGGAGGTTGTAGTGTCCGATCCAGGACAGGAAGGGGAAGAGGGATTCCACATAGCGAGCGGCTTCCCTTCGAGATGGGATCTGATCATGAAGAAACTGCGATGAGGTCGGCTGGCGCTCAATGTAGCTGTCACCACTATTGGTAGAGAGAACAGACTCTCCGCGAGTTACCGCATCGTCTGCTTCCGGTTGAGAGTCCTTGATTTGGATGGCAAGAATCTTGGCAGTTGCGTGCCCCAGCTTGGTCCAAAAGGAAGACATGGTTGCTGCGGTGCCGAGTTGCTGCTGGCGTGTAGATGAGCTGTGTTAAGCTCCGTGGCAAACGTCTTTTGAAAGGTTTATATTGCCATGACGTACTTCACTGCCGATAGGACTGCTTTTGCCCGGAAGAGACGGAAGGTAGATCTGTGCGGATCGACGGGCCGAGTGAGGTATGTTAAGAGTTGCATATGCACCAGGGAATCGTCCATCAAAGAAAATCACGTGGCTGTTTCACAGTCGAATGCAAAAAGACATATACATCGTGGGGATGATACCGCCTCTCCGTGCTAGGTAACGACTTTGTGCCGAAGGGAAGCGGCGGTTGAAGGAGCAGCCGGAGCGCTCGCGGAAGCGTGTATGGCTCGTTTCCGGCGGGTGTCTATGAATTTTAGGAATGGGAAGCTGAACCCAAATATGCGAAAATGATCTTTATTGGCAGCTGAGAGGGTGATGAAGTCGACAGACAACACGCATAATACAGCCTCTGAATTGTGTTGTAATAGAGAAGCAAATCGACGGCGGCATGGACGGCGAAGCCAGGACTGCTTGTTTTGACGTTGTTGAAACTGGTAGCGGACAGATGGTGATTGATAAGGGTTTCGTATATGTTCTTGATCCTACCAGACGAAGGATCTGTATGAGTTTCTGTAAGTAATTCGACTTGCAGCAGAACACACGTTGATATCTTCCTTGTACAGTTTGTCAGATCAGACCCACATGGGTCGAATGTCGCCATCGCCATGTTGCCGCTCCGAGCATAGCGCCACGGAAATCCTCTAGTCGCGGTTCAGGGACACGCTCGTCAGCAATGCCGGCCCGTTGGTGGTGGTGGTGTCCGTAAGTCGATGTATGGGGTCTCGTGGCAGCCTTGGCCTAGTTTCCCTCCGATCATGTGGCTGAACTGCATACACGTGTAAGTAAGGCTATGTATGTACTGTAATTCGGAGCCTCAGACATTGGGTATGTAGTAGTATTACGTACTTGTAGTTTCTCACTTCCCAGGGTCCAATTCGTCGCTCACCCTCTTCCGCCTGGGCCGATGACTGGCAGGGGAGTGAGAGCATGACGATAGAAAGTGTGGGCGGACCCAAAGTCGCCCCCAAAGACCATGGGTGTTTGTGCTCTCCGAAGGTGAATTTGCTGTGGAATTATTATTTTCAATAGGCCTGAGTCAAGCAGAACATGTTTGGCAGTTAGAGAGTAAGGCCAGCTTATGCGATATCTAGAGATCGCAACCTTTGAACAGTGTTTTTGCGCAGATCAAAACGCCGTAGTCACTTGGCGGCCTGTGTCGTGGTTCCGTTGAATATCCCATTGTCCTAGAGTAGATAGTCGCGGATGGACTGGAGCATTCAAGAAGAGAGGAGAGACGTTGCAGTCGGGGGGGGAATATTCCCTTTTGACGGTGACTCAAGCTGATAGGCTGTTCTGTTTGAGATTGCCTGCTTTGATGCAGCTACTGCTACTACTTGTCATGTGTAAATGCACGCCGGCAACGATAAGGTATGTATGTACTACAAGTGTTGCCAAGTAATACGGAGTACTTGTAAGGATAAGCCCGTTGCTAGCAATACCTACAGGTAGGTAGTGGTGAATACAAGTACGATGTGGCAGCCGCTGAAACCCCAGGGGAAACCCTGATCGGAAAGAGAGAGAAAAATAGCATCTATAAGCGTGATAGCCAAGAATGCTCATAGATTCAACAATCGTATTACGGCTACAGCTTTTGTTGAGGAGCTATGAGTTTGTTATGGCTGTGCTCTTTTGGCGGTTATAACGCGGTCACGGCTGCGACTTCGTTGCGGCTTTTTCGGCGGCTTCGAGCTGTGTTGGCGACTATAGGCTGCGGTGCTGTACATACCTGCCTTTAGCTGATGTACTTGCTTTTGGCTGCTGTAGCTGCCGTAGATGTCGTGTTGACCTTGGAATACCGTCCTTTTGCAAGCCTTGGAAATTGTGCCTTTAGACAGAAAACTACTGGATGCCCTTGGATGCCCTTGGATGCCCTTGGATGCCCTTGGATGCTTTTGGATGATCTGCCTTAGGATTAGATGCCTCTGGATGCCTTTAACTTAGATGCTGTGCCTTTGGCCGCTGTGCTTTGGTTTGTAACCTATAGCTGGGTATTGTAGTGACCGTAGATGTACCCCTTTTAGGTAGTAACAGAGATTTAGCGAAAAGGATTCTTACGTTAAAAGAGCCTAAAATATAGCTGTAGGCGCTTGATAGAGTAATCGGCAACTACCAGTAACATAGTTCTACTATGGCAGCTGTTTTCTAGCCGTCGAGATCTCTCAAGCAGTGGATCTGAAAACGATTGTAGCACCCTACAACAGTGGTCACAGCGGTCACCCAAAACAGGCCTAGTCGGTTGGTAATATTTAGTGCCTGCCTGCTTGCCCTGGACCTACCTACCTAGAGGCTAGGTATGCACAGACCCAGCCCCCCAGCCCGTGGTGAGCACTCACACATCGACGACAATTCGATTTGACACCTCGAGGTCATTCTCTCTGGCCATGTCCGTCTCTCCGCAAGCAAGGGCAGCATCATCCCCTTAAGCAGCCATGCCTAGCCCCTCGAGGGAGCCCTTGGCTCCTGCGTCGACGTCGCCCTCCCGTCATCCCGCCGGCCATATCCAGCTTCAGGTCCCTCCGTCACCGCGAACCCACCGAGCTCTGCGACGACTCCAGTCTGCACACACGCTGGGCGCTGCGCGTTCCCAAAACCAGCCTTCCCTTCTTTCGCAGCAGCGTCGGGAGCTGCACCGAAGTGGTTCTCCAACCAGGGACCTGCCGGCCACGGTCACGACGCGCTCGCCGCAGCATCAGAGGCGCGGACGTGCCAACAGCGACGCTGCTTCGCCTTTCTCTCATAACCATGGGGCTCACGTCCCGGGTGCAAAGCGGACCATCGCGAAGAAGCCCGTTTTTTCCCATGGCCACCTCTCTCTCCAGCAGATCTTTCGCGACGGACCCCACGATAATGACTATCTAGGTGCGCTCGAGAGTGCGCGGTGGAAAGTAATAGACGAAGGCATCAAGAGCGCGGAGGATGGAATGGTGCGCGTTCTCAACCATACTTGAAAAAGAAGACAACCATCTGATATTCAAGTCTTTGTCTAGTCGACGCTCAGGATATATGTGTGGCTGGTGCTCCTCAACGCTCCCATCATGTCCACAGACGACTATCTCTCCCTAGTTCACCGAGGTGCTTCTCCTGCCTACTCCAAAATCCGCAACGATACCTTCCGAACCCTCACAACCGACCCTCTATTCCGTCGTCGTGTGAGTGAGGCAAGCTTGATTCGTCTCCTCAATGCTGTTGCTTGGAAGCTCCACGATGCCAAGGAGGAAGAGCGCCAGCAGAGCCGACCAAGCAGCAGCCATTCCTCGGTCCCGCGGCCGAGTCTCGCCGGCAGTGTTTCCGGACAGTCTCATACGAGTGAGCTACCTATCTTTGGGTCGCGTGCCCCCTTTTGAAGCCCTCTGGCTCGTCGCAAATGCTGACTGTCCGACTAACGCAGGGTCCAGTATTGGTCCGGAACCCGGCACTTATGTCCAAGGCATGAACGTCTTAGCAGCTCCTTTTCTCTACGCAGCCCGGAGCGAAGCTGAGGCATTCGTGGCGTTCCACTCCCTCCTCACTCGGGAGTGTCCAGCATACATTCGTGGAGCCATGGACGGCGTCCATCGCGGCCTTGCCTTGGTGGACAAAGTGTTGGCCATCGTCGACCCCAAACTCAGCATGCATCTCACAGCCAAGGGCTTGTCGGCTGAGATCTACGCGTTCCCTTCTGTTCTGACTCTCTGTGCTTGCACGCCCCCGTTGCCGGAAGTTCTGCGCTTATGGGACTTTCTGTTTGCATACGGGCCCCATCTCAACATTGTCTGCATAGTGGCTCAGTTGACCATCATGCGAACTCAGATCCTTCAGTCCCCGAGGTAAATCATCTTCAATTGTCGCATCATGACCAACTGCTGATCGCCAGATATAGCCCAAACAAGGTGCTTCGTTCGTTCCCTCAACTGAACGCGGATCTCGTCAAAAGTGTCACTATTGGGATTATCAAGAAGATACCCGACGACATCTATGCCGAGATTGTGACGCATGCTCTCTAGTCTGCGCAGATTGCAGAGCAGGGTGTACCGATATTCAATTCGCATTGCGCTGCGAGTTGACAAGAAGGACCTTGGAATGAAGCAACGTTTGTATTGATATGGACATGAGATTCACGAAGTTAATGAACATGCGACTCTCTGGGTCATTATGATTTCGCAATAGGGCCAAAAGAGCATAAGTGTAAGGATGGGAAAGCGAACGTTGGCTTGCGAGCGCCAATGAGCATGTAGAATAAAGAGTCATGCTATTCCTAAATCCCCTATTTGCTATTCGTCACACCTACGTGAGATATTCTTATGTTAGTAGTGCAGCCAGCAGTACACCAAGCAGGACATCAAGCAGGATATCAAGCAGGACATCAAGCAAGACATCAAGCAGGACATCAAGCAGGACATCAAGCAGTACATCGAGTAGGGCACTAAACAGGGCACCAAGTACTACTGGCTGCCCTGCTTGTCAAGTCATTGATGCATGACCGACCTCGAAAGGGACCTCGATGAGACTGCTCCTTGGGATGACTTGGTGACGAAACTAAAACGCACATTCATCACTTGTAGCAAATACCGTGTCAACAATGCAATTTTTTTCTAATGGAAAATCTGTCCCAAGTATATACAGTATGGTGTCATGTGAGCTGCTTGTCTAACGTGGACAATACCCTGCAAAGGAAAAAAAAGAAACGCCCATCTATGAATGCGCAGAGAAAGCAAAAAAGGACCAAATGTATAGCGTTTGTTTGCGTGTTGCTCTATGCCGTCCAGGCGGTCCGCATCGGCAAAGAGTCATCGAGATGTCCGTGTACACCTGTGGAAAAGGTCCTCATTCCATATCTCGTACATGGCCTCGTCTTTCATTTCTCATTTTTGTGCGAGAGACCCTGTTCTCGTCATTTTTACGACACTGAGACTTAGCCTTTAGTAGGAAGGGCATCCACCCTCTGCCCTGTGGAAAGCGTTGGAGAAGAAAGTCTGCATAGCCGTGTAGTGGAAGAGGATGCCGCCCAGCACGGCTGCGTGCCACAAGTTGTGGCTTCCACCAACGTAGTCAAACATGCCCGGGCACCACCGTTCGGGAATCTTGCTTGCGTAGACGATGGCGCCGCTCAAGTAGACGAGAATAGACTTGCTGATGGGAGAGTAGAAGCTCACGACAAAATCGGCTCCATGGGTAATGTACAGTTGCAGCATGGGTACAAAACCCGTCAGGGCCAAGCCAACATAGAAGGCGACGCGTACCCAGGCCATGTCCGCGCCGTTAAACCTCGGATGCCATGGGAGGACGACACCCCCGCCGCCGAGCAAGGCCGTGAGCGTCATGTAAATCCAGCGGCTTGTCGGGTCGCAATAGAAGGCGGTGTATTCGGTGGTCAGGATGGAAGCCGCGATGAGCAGAGAGATGCCCGTGTAATCGACACAGGCAAATGTAGATATGATTTTCATGTCCGCCACTGCGTTCATGGTGTGCCAGATGGTCGAGCAGACGAGGGTGAGGCCTGCCATGACGAAAAAGACGGCGGCGACGAAGACATCGCTTTTGGAACTTAAGGAGAAATTCACGCTTGCCGGATAGAAATAGAACGCCACAGCCAAAACCAGGATCAAACCTATGACGTGGGACCAGATGTTGATGAATTCGTTGGAAATGCCGAAGATGGATCGCACGCATTCAAGCTTGCTCTCGGTGAACCGATATCCCTTCAATATGTGCGGGTTGTTGCGCCACGGAGTGGGCAAATCTTCGTAAAGAAGAAGGCCTGTCTCGCGTGCTTGCGCAATTGCTTGCTGGATATGCTCTTCCATCGACAACGCCGCTCGTCGGGCTCGTTCCAGACCCTCATCCACAACACCACGCGCACGTTCGATGCTCTCATTGGCGACACGGCGACCTTCGTCCATGAAGGCCTCTGCTGCGGTGGCGGCGTTGGCGAGACCTTGTTCTCGAAGCTTATAGGCGCGTAACTCAAAATCGGACAGCATGCTCTCTAGAAGGTCGATGCCGACCCGTGCCTTCTCATGGAGAGACTCGGTAGCGGCCCAGGTATCGTGATAGCGAGCCTCGAGCGTCTCGACCATGATGTGCAACCGTCTGCGGCCAGCACCCAGAACTTCTTCAGACGCCTGGGAGCATCGTGCACGCACGACCTGGAGAGTCGAGAAGGCGCGGGAAAAACTGTATTCCTTCCCAAGGTCGCCATGGCTCTCGATGAAGTCCAACCGGCGCTCGAGTTCTGAGAGGAACAGATCGACTTTGAGTAACAGTCCTTCCTCACCGTCTATGATGGCCTCGACAAGGGATTTCCGCCGTGGAAGAACGAATGAATGTCTTCGTCGTCTTGCTTGGGCGTCCTGAAAGCCGGCACCGGAGGCTGTTGCAGGCATAGCCACGCTATCATCGTCGCGGACCGTCTTGTAGCCGCAGGCCGACGTCATGGCCGTCGTCATGCGGCTCATGGTAGACTTGTCCCAGCTGTCATGACCTAGATGGCGATTTACTGCGTAGATTCTCCCTACTCCGTACACGTAGAATCACAAAGGGTCTGCAGCCATGAGAAAGGGTGAAGTTAAATTGCTCAAGCGCGAGGTGCGCCGACCAGCGACCGTGGGCGGAAGGATTGGCTGCGGCCGACTCAGCAGGGTGGCGCACGTCTCATCAAAAAACATGTACCGCTGCCACGGAAGCATAGTGTTGAGTGTACTTTGCACCCAACCTGCTACTAGTCCCTTTTGAGGTATACAAACATCAAAATATGAATACTGCAATTACAATCACGAAACATTCAACAACTACGGAGTGGTCGGACAGAAGAGCCAGTACGATTGTAGAGTCTTTGATGGCGTGAAAATATGTTTAGAGAAGTATGCGCCCGTTCTACTGGGTTCGAACTCATACAAGTAAGCTTTGTGATCATTGCAGTAGAAACACAGTCCTAGATTATCATTTTCCGTTGGGGAAGTTGTGACGCAACAAGTTGCATTACTCAGTAGCGGTCCCTCCGCCTCGGCTCGTTAGTCGTTAGTGATTGCAAGGGACTAACTATTGTTAGTAAGCCCATGCGAGACAGCGCTTTTTGCTGGGTCGCTGCATTAAGCTACGACTGCTTTCTGACCAGACTTCAACCAAGCGTTGAAGGCATGGCTCACGGAATCTCTGCGCACTGTCGAAGCGCTCAGAAGCAGCCATTCGCACAGCGCATTACATACTAGTCAGGGCAGCCTTTCTTTCATTGCCCGCGGCTTCGCCTCCCATTTATGGTTTCGTTTCGGAGCCTTGCACAGACCCCGTAGCTCCTTTGTCTGAGACCGAGGATCGCGGCATGCTGCTGGCCCTTTCTGCAATCGATCTGTCGCCTCTCTGCGACAAGT